>JAUMHH010032391.1:0-10289 GCA_032359455.1 Chlamys rubida
ACAAATTAAGGGTATTATAATGGAATATGATTGTCTTCATTCTCTGTACATTGTCCATGATTTGTGTATAATATGTAATGCAACTGATGGGCCAATGGCCTAAAGTTCGAATAAAACTTGGAACTTGATACCTTTCGTACATTTATTATTCCAGTTCAAACCCCCCAACCCATCAGTTATATAGCTTACTCAGTGCTTATTTTTTCTAAATCCTCCCCGATTGTTTTATTGCGTTCAGCCATATTGTTAGCAATTGACAATGGAGTTCTTCATGTTTGAAGATAATCTCTGTAGTTCTCCTTTAATTTAGGTTTTATGATGTAAGACACTTAAAATGCAGGATATCCAGTACATTATATATGTACTATGTGTTTTATTACAAGAAAAATATCTCCTTAAAAGTTTCTCCTATTTCAACGATAAGAATCCAACATGTCATATATCAGACTTCGGAAATCAATTATATTGAAAAGGTCATAAATCCCACCGTGAAATACATTTGTTACCTAAAAAAGGATATTTAAGACCAATAACCTATTTCAATGATTTACTTTAAACATACAAATGTATAATACCATTCAAAAAATTGTATGGTTATACTCAGAATGAGAATCAAAACAAATTTATTGCGTAGACATATATTATGTATATCTTCACGAAACAATCTATCTGCAGATGTTAACTTTATAGCTGCAGTATTGTCGCCATTATCTCTGTTTCACTTACTTGAGCACGATGACAGACTGATAACAGAAACTTAATTACTTTTTTTATCATGGACCACACACAGTCACAACATCGTCACGGCTACCGACATGTAATACAAGATTACTTATTGTATGTGTAATGCATAAGTATCCAAAGAGAGTCAATTGTTAGCAAACATAAAATTACAATATCTGCTGCGAAAACCCATATGTATGACTCTGGAATTGCGAGTTTTCCAGAAAAATGAAATTTAGATGTATTTAAAATTTAAAAATAAAAAGGAAAATGAGATAAATAATAATTACGACTATTTATGATTAATTATTTTAGAATGTCAGTGAGAAAACAATATTACCTAATAAATATATCGGTAGATATTATGTCCCTCTACTGGTTTGAACTTTCGATTTTAATTTTTAGACAAAGAAACATTTATTTTAGGGGGGCGGGGGTACTGGTTATGCATATTTCATATGTTTTATGTTTATATAAGTATATAAGTTAAGGTTCTTGTCAATTTTCTTTTGTATTTATAGATATTTAAACGTTTCCTATAATCACGGAATAAAATTAAGTCTTTGCCATTAAATAGTGATATACTGTATATATTATATAGTGTCCACATTATTTAACCATGATTGTTGTCATTCATAGTTATTAATATGAAAGTATAATTATCTATTGGAGTTTTAATGTATGTAACATGAAAGGAAATAAATAAGTACAAAGAAAGGCAACTAAAATTAATGAATGATCCACAACTGCCTTATTTATGTACAACCGTGATTTTGAGCTTTTAATTAGTAAAGTATTAGTATAAGAGTCGCCTCCCTTCTTCCATTAGCTTTAGAATCCCATGTAAAATATGTGAAAACTTCGTCAAAACCCAAATAACTTATGCTTATAAATAAGAATAATTCACTGTATTTTTTCTTGACTTTAGTTATGGTTTGTATGGTGCAACTAATGTTCGTCATTATTTTGAACTCAGCTGAAGATAAAAGACCCTATTCATTTCTATGCAAAAGTGTGTAGATAACTTTAGTGTAATAAACAAAATGGTTTAAAAAAATGAAAATCTCTTTATTAAAAAAAAATAAAAAAATCGAATTTTTATTTAGAAAATGAAAAAGTTTTGGTAGAATGCTTGGTTCTAACGTGAGACAATAGACAAGGTGGGGCCCTGATCCAAGGGCTTCCCAACTCTGAAGCCCCTACGTTATATCATAATACATGTACATATGAAATTATAGAAAGAAAAAAAACCTCTAAGGAAATGTTTTAATAAAATATAAATACACTGATTGTAGTTATCCTCTACTCAATTACGCACGGTTTTCTCCACGTGATATCAGTTAATCTATTTTTAGTTTTGATACATATTGGTATTTACCAAAGGCATGTAATGGTACTGTATATAAACTGAGCCGTTAGTAATAGAGGCTTCAATGCGTCATATCGGTATGCATTTTGTAGTTATAAACAAACCACACAACCTCAGGAGAAAATCTGACCATTTTTTTAACATAGATGAAGAACGATGACAGTGGGTAAACGTTTATGCCAACTAAAACAAGCGATACCATTTTCAGGACAGACTAAAACCTGCCACTTCAGAGTTCAATGATTGAAAGCAGTACATTTATTGTAAATGACGAGAACTACCTACCTAAACCATATTGGATGCATCATGCAAACAACGAAATTGTCCAGAAGTGGATTTTACGGAATGCGTTTCTAGTGCATTTACGAAACCGAAACCGTGAAAAGTTATACTTGAGATGAGTGTTATTAACGAGTAGATCTGGCAAAAACAATGACGTATTCGTCACAGATGGGTTGAGTATGCACAGCTGCCGTGTGCCAGCTCTATTGTTCTTGTTGAACCTGTAATACAGGTCCACTGCCTCTCTGCGAATATCATGTTGCAGACGTGTCGTCATTTCGTCTTCGTAGTGTTACGTTTGCAAAGTTCGTTTCGTTAATATATTCGCCTCGGCCACTGCACATTCACACCATGGACACAATAGCATGGGATTTAGACACAACATATGTCAATCCGCTACCCTCAGGTGTCTAGGGAGAAAACAACAGACAACTTGATGTTAGAGAGAATAGAAAACATAGATCCCTCATGTTTAAATGTAGGAACAAGGTATTTTTGTTCTCCTCGACCTCATCGACATTGCGGGTGATGTAACATTTCAAAACCAGTGACTACGGCCATTGAGTTGAAGCATACGTCTTCCTTTCTGGTATCTCGAAATTAGTTCTTTCACGTAGCTAAAGTGAAGAAATGAAACAAAACAAAGTTGATATTGATATTGTTTGTTACACGTTGATATGTTACGAACATGATCGAATTTGTCAAATGTGAATATTTCATTTTACAGGTATCGCGATGTCGCCTTGGTAAATGTATACAAAGAGCATTGTTCACGGTCATGGGGCGTTTCTTATAAATTGGTTGACAGAATAATATCTTTGAAATGACAAGGTAATAACACAGTTTGTATGTGCTACAGGAAGGAATCACCAGCCGTTAAGTGTTTTAGTTTGTGATGTCATCATCGGGTATAAACTTCTTAAAAAGAAAGTAAACGATCCTTTCTAATATCTTTTTCCCTTTCCCATTGCAACTTTCGCTAAAGTGCATTCTTAAAAAACTATATGATAATAATATATTCAAGTGACTATTAACCTTAACAAACCTTCAACAAAGCCTAAAGCACGTTCAAAATCCAATTATACATACAAATACCTCGCTATCAATACTAACGCTATCTATTTTGTTAATAACCATAGTGAAAGGAAAGAACATAAATATAGAGAATAACGAGACTGAAGAACGCATTAACAAATGATAAGTAAATATTTTTTTACTTTTTGTACTTGAATAAAACGAATTTTTATTTCCTCTTTGCATTATTCATTATATTTTAAACTGTGATGAATAATTAAACGCATGAAATGGTAATGTTGACGCAAAACGATGAATGGCACTTTGCTGTATGAAGCAAAAGGTGACTGTGACATTGTCGTATGAGGCTGGATTATTGTTAACGTTGCATCTTATGACAGAACGTTTCTGTATACAATCCGTTCCGGTCAACAGTCTCGTGACCCCATAGTAGTCCTAATGGGTACTATAGCGGCCCGATCATTCAATACCGGCCTGTAACAAATGATTGGTGGCAGCTTGTACAAATATTTAAGTGATCTGCTCATTCATGCGTGAGCAATTATTCCCATTGGATCCGAAATTAAGACAGATTACGTTGCCTAAAGATAAAAACGAAAGAAAATATAGCATTGAGCGGGTATTAAGGCCTGGTACCTTTAGCGTTTACAAAGTTTGTCATACACCTGAGGGTTGTATTGTACTGATACACACGCGTAGTAAACTGATGTAGTGCCGGCTATTAAAGGCCCATGTTAGTCCTACACCATTCACAGTGCGAGTCTCACTACACCTGTACGGACGGTAAACGAAGGATGTAGGACAGACTACCTCCCCTATTCAGTAATGTGATACAGTATACTCCTTAGGAACGGATGTATAAATGGTTCCGGCATGAACACACAACAGCGATTTTCACTAAGTCAATATTGACGGTCGGTCACAGTTCTATCGAGCGCTACAAGTTATAAGTGTACACAGTTCGGCATAACTGGAATGGTAACACTCATTGAAACAGTGGCATGCAAGAGTAATTAGTGATTGCAAACTATTTTTGATCCCGTCGATGAAGTGAACTTTCTATTGAGTGAAAAAAACCTTTCATGACAATAAGAAGTATTGAATTCGACTGGATCTTTGTTATGAGGTGACGTCAACGGTGTTCTAAGTTGGGTTCGATACACAGGCATAGGTCTGCCTATGGTACTTAATAACCGCAATGCCCGGAGTGGCTCATTTACTGGCAAAAAGAAGCAACTCTAAAGAGGAAACCATGAAGAACCCCATGCTGCTAAATAACTTTATGAAGGAGGGGTCCTCTCAGGACGCTTCCTCCCCACCTCCTATGATGGGGCTGTTATCGAGACTCAAGCAAGCTAAGGAAGTAAACGGCAACGGCGATACCGGAGAACAGTCAACATGTCCCAGGTCGGCTGTGATTTCTGAGGAAACGTTGAAGTCACCTGCTCCATCAAATTCCTTATTGGATAATTTCAAGGCAGGTCTCTCCGTTCCAAATGACAATAGTAAGAAATCTATGCCGAAAGAAAACAGTATACTCGCTCGACTAAAGTCTTCTAATGCCAAAGTGTTAAACGACTCTTCCAGTGATCGTGAAGCTTTATCCTCATCACAATCGTCGAAACAGTTAAATTCTAAAAAACTAAAAAAGGCCACAAATTTGTTTAGTAGAGGAAGCATGACTCCAAAGAGCAGTATGGGAGACACGGGGCGAAGTCTAGATCATTCAGACAGCGAGTTCCAAGATTCGGACTCCGATTCGGAGGCAGGTTCTCCGGAACCTCCTCCACAGCCGTTCTGGTCCACGTTCGAGGACTCCATTCTTAAAATTAACGATCAGACGGACACTATGACACTTAAACCTAGACCGAACTTTAAGGGAAGTGAGGACTTCAAGGATGTGATGACGGATATGTTCGGTAATACGGAATATGGACGGGCAAAGAGTTATACCTTACTTAAAGAGAAAATCAGCCGATTAACGAATGTGACCGGTATGGCATCCAGGTTGTTTAATAACGCCGCCAAAAAAACGGACGAGGAGGAAGAGGAGGAGGAAGATGATGAACAGACACAGGAAGCAGCCAAAGCAAAGGACATGGAAAATATGAGGTCAGAATTAAAAGGAGCTAAACGAGGTTGGAAACTGTTACGTAGAGATGTTAAAGAAACTGCTCTTGCCGAAAATACAAAAGAATCAAAACTTAAATGGACGATGGTACGTCATCATTTGAATAATATGACGGACCTAGATAGGGCACGACAGGACCTTTATGAGAGGTATGGCATGGTGCCAGTGGCCCAGGAGGACGGGTCAGTGCAGTGTAAGAACGTAATGTGGAGTAAGAGGGCGATTGCCATGAACATGACACATCCCAGTTTTTACAAACTGTCTTCTAAGTCAGATGGTAAGAAAAAGAAAAGTCGAGTACAGAGTGCTCGTCCCGCCTCGAACACTTCTAGACCTTTGACTTCTGGCACGAGAGTGAATGCCAGGATACTACCTAATCGGCCAGCGTCGGAGAGTAGGGTCACAAGGTGACATGTGTGTTTGTGTGTACAAATATTTCAGAGAGAGGGATGTACTGAGATAAAAAAAGCATGGTAAATCTGATTTGGGTGTAAATAAATTAAAACTGTCAGAACAATTCCAAACAAGATGTACTGTCAAATTTTTACTTAAATACGCCATTATGTAAGTCTTGTACACTCGCTAGTGCTCAAAATCATTATTACATGCTATCCTGAAACATGTATGTATATATATTTATTTCGTACAATTTTATTCTATTTATGTTTTAATATACATGCATCAAGTGAAAATTGTTTTAACCATGTTATGAGATTAATAGCATTTTTAATACAGGTATAATCTAATATATTTATTATGATTATTTATGCATGTTTTCCTAACCCCATAAAGGATGTATGACAAATTATGAACGAATCGTAGCAGCCAGCTATCAGATTTCTTGTTCATTATAAATTACTGTCTTATAAACAAGGAAAATAAATGATATACATATAACAAACCAATTGTCAGTCTCTTTGTTGGACGGACTGAGGACGTTACAGTACTGTCGACAAAGCGACGTGTAGGCAGTATACTGGCAGTTTTGGTTTCCTGCGTCAATTACTAGATCAAGCACACACAGAGACTAATTTAGCGTGTAAACAGTTAAACCAACAGCTCGACATTGCCTACCCAATACAATTGTTGCCATTCTTAATAAGAAAGTACTCGTATAGGCGTGCTGACATTGAAAATCAATACCTGTGAGGAATGGCTTTTCTCCCTCATACACTATAGGTTTTCTCAATCTCGATGTATTCGATAAACCTACCAGGAGTTGGTAAAATTATTTGGTTGCCCACAGGTGAGTCACATTCTGGGTGTTATTTCATTTGTCAATCTATTTTATAATGACGTCAGTTTAAAAAAGTTATCTCTTGTTCTCTTATCTCTTATGTTCCTATTTTGTTGTCTAGTTATGGCATTGTTGAGTTCCTATTTGACACTTTGACACAATTTTTACATATTTTGTCCTTTATTACTATAGCCCTATATCTGCAGAAAGTGAGACTGTCTTGTACTTGTAGATCTTTTATCTGTGTACGGCTGTTGATATTAACGGCACACGTAGTTACATGTATTTCCCGAGGAGAGGATTACATTAAGGAGAGCCCGGCCCATTAATAAACCAATTGAACAAGAGTACCAGATTTAAAAGATTTATTGTACTGGTTAAATTAAATATTTTTCTACTTAATGCGTCCTAAACGGATCAACCTATCATGAAATTGGGAAAAAATGGTTATGTGAATACCTCATATTGTTAATGTTCTTCCACTCGGATAAAACGAAGCTTGTCTTTTGTCGTGTGTTGTAGCATACGAACACTGGACGAGATCTATGTCGATTACACTTTTTGTACTTACAGTGTATCGTCGATGTCAATTATCAATGTGATAAATATCACAATTTTATTTTTTAATTTTTTATTTTCATTTTAATTGTGAAATTTCAAAAATCAACATTAGTATAAAAAGTTAAATCCTCACTGCAGTGAAGATATTCCAAAGTAATATCTTCACACTGCAGATATTACACCTCTAATACTGACCAACGAAAACATTACTTCTATCCACTTTGGAAGAAGATGAAGCGAATAAGTTGTTATTTGAGTAAACCTTTGTTAAACACCCGTAGACCACTAAACTATTCAAATGATCCATTTTTGGAAATCTAACCAGATAATATACGCAAACGATAGATTTGTGTTGAGTAATCTCTTCAATATGATAGGATCCCTGGTCGTCAGCGTCAAATATTACTCTACTAATTCCCGTACTTTTTAAATGCAGCAGTATTTTCTTAGTTCTACCTTAAAAAATGTAGTGTAAATAAAAAAAATAATGATTTCTCCGTTTAACACCTTATATATTTCAATTGTTTGATAGAATGCATTCGTGCTCTGCACTTTTAAAAACTATCGGCATCCTGCCATACTCGTGAAATAAATATGGTATTCAATGGGAACTCATTATATATCATCTATAATATTTATTATTCTTCAAGGACTCCATGTCCTCATTTTCATTTTAAAGAGGTTTACGTACTAGTTGTTTAAATAATTAATGATAATTGATATATAAAAAATGTATCGCATACCAGTCAAAAACAAGACATAAAAATACACAACGTCTTTGGATCTAGGTTGTTTACACTCGTATTACGATTTGATGTACAGACAATCGTTTTATTCCTCCATAACACGCAATCGAAATAAAACAAATGTGCATCGAAACAAAGAATGTTGATTTGTTAAACTATGCGATCATGGCACGTTTTACTGGTATTTAATCTTCATTCTTTCCCTAAAATACAAAGCTAAGTATGTAAATACCGGAATCCAATGTCATCCAAAATATACACACAATATGAAATAAGATTTATATATCATAAGGAACAAAATCAATAGTTTATTTAGCGTGCTTTTAAGCTGATTTAAATAACACGGCCTAGATATGTAAAGTACAATTACACCTTATGTTAAATACTCGTGCCAGCTCCAAAATAGGGACCACACTTTTCTCATCGCTTAATCAATTAGCACGAATTAATCACAAGTTCACAAATGTAAAATTGAAAGGTTTTTTAGTTATAATTTTTTACTTAATGTGTACAGGTATAATTTCACCGTCTGACTTCCAATATACAGTATAACTAAGAAACCTGTGATTTGTGACGGATAGACGAACATTCACAGGTCAACCTGACGTTTTATTGACTAGTTTCACGTAGAGCTGCGGCCTTGGTCGATTGCCGTAATTGATTGGTTTAATTACTCCTATAGATACGCTTAAAGGCCAGTAAAGAAGGATGGCTGAGAAACAGGCAGTCTTGAAACGTGTACGAAATATATGGTAGCTGATTGGTGCAATGCTCTTGTTACGTCTTTTCGTCTGTAAAAGACGACATATAGTAAAATTCGCGTTATTTCGTCTTTTCCCTTATATCGTGTTTAATAGTTTGTCTTTAAAAAAAATGATAAAACATGTCACGCGAATAGGTGAAAACATGTACACTAATTTCCTACCTATTATTTGTGTCTTAAGTCAGATCTCTTAAATCTCGTTTCATCCTGGCGCGATGATCATTTGTTCATTCTCGTCTTTTCGGGAACTAAAGACGAAACAAAGAAAAGACGATAATATTGCCGAACAAGACGGTAATTATAGCTCGGTGATTAGTGTTCTTCGTCTTTTTGCGTGTGATTTGCTGTATTTTTAAGACGAAATGACAAACGCTCCAGATCATTTAAATGATACAATCACGTTTTTCAGGTCGGACAACAACGAAATGGCACAAATACGCCACCGTAGAAATAGAATAGTTAATGTGATATTTGAATAGTGGTCTGCTCTGCTAAAACCACCAATTCTATTATCATCTAACAATTCACACAGATGTGTTAATACATTTGTAGATGTCGTCCAGTGGTGAATGGCCACCTTTAAACATACTACCGGACATCATAAACAGTATCTGTAGTAAACTTGTTGACTTCCCGCCATGTCCATATCTATAGTTTGTCAATTTTATGAGAGGTTCACACGGGACGCAGATAGTAAGTTATAGAGGAATACAGCGGACACGTCCATATCAATGTCGGAATTGTAATCAATAAGCAGGTCCGTATCGATGTAATTATTGCAATTTCTACTCAGGTTGAACTCAGTGAAACTACCAAATGTTGTCTGTCTCATTTGCTCGTGACCAAACTGACCAGATTAACATTGTATATGCGTATATCTTACTTCTAATTGCATACCGTTTGATAGCGTTAGTTCGAATTCGTCGTAACAGTGGAATGTTTTAATGTATTGGTTGAAATAAACAATACTGAATAATTTAAATACATACTTATACAGATGATTTTTGTAATATATTTTTTATATTGAGAATGATTTTATTTCGACATGGCCCATGACAACGAAAATGAAAATGACAAGCTATATTTTAACAAAGACATCCACATACTCCAGTATATCTAGTCACTAATTGTACATTCTCTGTATATTTACAAACACGGGCTCTAGGTACAAACAAACACGTTAAATACAATTTAAGAATTAAACATTGTTTTGGTGAGTTTCATGGGAGGATGGATAGAGTTGGTCTTGAGACAAAGTCAACAGTAGTTGATTTTTCTCTCTCTTTTTAGACATCTTTGATTACTTTTACTAGCGGGTGGGGGCGGGTGGGGGCGGGAGGGGCAGCATCACCGATGAGTCCTACAATAGTCTAACCATTCTACCATTATACCTCAAACAAATTGCAAAAGAAACAAACACATTTGTTATAAGTAGATCTTGT
>JAUMHH010032402.1:0-10288 GCA_032359455.1 Chlamys rubida
GATTCTTAAGTTGCCAAACACTCGGCAAAGCCTCGTGTTTGGCAACTTAAGAATCTTCCCCCTCGGGTTGAGATTCTTCTATCTCACCCCCAAGGGGGTGAATGATTCTATTATTCTCACCCCCAAGGGGGTGAAAGTAATAATCTTTGGATAATTTGCCAACTGTTACACACAAAAAAGTTTCTTTTTAACCTTTACATCTACTAAAATACTGTCAAGCTCATGATCAGAAAGTTCCGCTCAACTTACAGTCCTACAGGTGCTAATCTAATGTGTTAACCAGCTATGATCTTAAATTAATTATTTTGATTGATTGAAATAAACATCCTATAAAGTCCTTGATCGTGGATTTATTTCTGATAGTAATAAAAGACAGATGAATTTTTTTTGTTTCCTCCACTGAACGCAGCCTTAGTTACGTTGAAAATGGATCCCCATTGAAAATGGAACCAGGGTCAGTATTCAACGTTGAAAATGAAACCGGGGAGCAGTTGAAAACTGACTTTCCCGTTGAAAATGGACCCCGTAAAAGGTCAATTTCCATCGTGTAGGCCGTTGAAAATTTCCCCCGTTGAAAACGGACCCTTTCCTTGTCCGAAATACCAATACGATCTTAAGTCGTACCTTGCGTCCATTGTCTGACCAAATCAGGTCAGTACGTGTGACCTGCTTCTCAATGTTTGAAAAACACTAACAGAAATTATAATGGGATTCAGAATATGCACACAATTATGTTAACCTCAGTTAGGTAAATTTGACCGACTTTCGAAAATGTAACCTATATTACTAAAAACAATTGCCATTTGGGTCAGAAATGAACTTAGAACTGTTGTTTCACCTATTCAGATCACTGTGACCTACTTTTGAAGAAATTGACCTATATTGCTGAAATATGTCATTGTGTTCGGAAATGGACTTAGAACTGTGGTTTCACCTAATTAGGTCACTGTGACTTACTTTTGAAAAAAAATGACCTAGATTACTAAAACTGACTTAAATTTAGTATGTTGCCGATGGTAGTAAGATATCTTAACCTGATTGTACTCTTTACCTCAGTGTCCACCTTCATATAACACGCTAAATATGCCTCCATACGTATCGTTTGATAATCTAAGTATGTATGGGGTTGATTAACACATTCTTTTTAATCTTTGTGGGATTATGATAATGAACCAGATATGATATGCGGCATATGAAAAAGACGAGATGTTGAATATTTATCGCATTATTTCAACATGTAAAGTGTATATGTAATTTCTCATCAGGTGGGGGTTCAGTCCCAATGAACTACATCAATAACCTATTTAATGTATACTGACAACACCTAAATCGAGATTTTTGTTAATGTCAGACCGCTGTAGTTGTTTTATCTCAAAGTCATACTAAAGTCATGATTATCAAATATTGTGAAGCAGTTTGACTGATAGTTTCATTGCTGTCTATAGCAAAATAAGCCCGTTTGAAATTACTTTATCAATAAACCGCATCCTTGCCCAATGTCGTATAGTTAACAGACTAAATATCATGTGTTTAAATCAAACTTTTGATATACCACTGGAATAGAACATCGCCTATTTGTTGATGAATATGGATAGCTTTGTTGTATCTGTCTCAAAATATTAACGAGTTTTCGCATCAACTTCATTGCTATATTACAAGAGGAGTGCAGGTAGGAACAATATACGCTCGTCCCATGCCAATCTGACATACTTACATGAGTACCACAGGTAGGAACAATATACGCTCGTCCCATGCCAATCTGACATACTAACATGAGTACCACAGGGAGATCTAACATACTAACATGAGTACCACAGAGAGTAACAATATACACTCGTCCCATGCCGATCTGACATACTAACATGGGTACCACAGGGAGTAACAATATACGCTCGTCCCATGCCAATCTGACATACTTAAAATCCTTCTGAGGCATTATTGTATCTATTGTATGAAAATATGGAAATGGAAGAAGAAGAAACATCCTTTGTATTACTTAGTCAAGTCGAGGACTATTCCTGGACTTTTGTGAAAGGAGAATACACACTATACTTTACAATCTTAAGCTAAAGTGAAACATATATAGTTCACATATCCGTGATGACCTTTGAACAAAATGAGTTGCAATTGCCTCCTCATTGTACATAATTCAAAATATAAAGATAGAAATTGTAACTGACCCTTATTGCCAAATATATTTTACTTTTACACCATTAAAACCAAATATATTTCTATTGCTTATTATTTACTGGCAGGTTTCTTGACCACGTCTCATATCAGAATCATGTCATATTTGAAAGTAGTGCGTTGACCGTCGACCGATCAGAAAACAGTATGCTACATGTAATGGATGATGTGCAGTTGAAGGTTTGTTTTGTAATCCTGTGACTATTTTAAAATTGACATGCATGTTGAAAATGTACATGTAGTTAACATTTAGTAAAGTGTGCTACAGGGACGTATTTTGGTTAAGCATCATTTCTTCATTTATGCTAATTTCTGAAACCATTGACATTTTTAATAATGTACGTCTAATTTTGATAAGAAGGTTTTACAAAATGTACTTTTAATTCTGAATCCTGAAACAATTTGGTCAAATAAAATGTCTTTTTCAATCTCTTTTTTCCGACTATTATTTTGGATAATGAAGTCCAAACTTTGAAAATAAGGTCACAGTGATATAATTTTGTCAAACAACTGTTAAATGTTCAATTCCGATCCCTATGAAAATCTTTGATAATGTAAGTCAAATTTTGAAAATTGGGTCAAAGGAACCTTATTTTGTCAAACGTTTGTTAAATATTAATAGCTGACCCTTATGACTATTTTTGATAATGTAGGTCAAATTTTGAAAATTAGGTCACAGTGACCCAATTTGATCAATTAACAGTTTAATGTTGATTTCTTAACCTGGTGACAACTTTTTATAATGAAGGTCAAATTTCCAAAAGCAGGTCATAGTGACCTAATGAGGTCAGACATCCATACTGGGTTAATTTCTGACCTCAATGAGTTTTTTTAATGAAGGTCAATGCTTTTAGAAATAGGTCGCAGGACTTCATTAATATAATCAAAGTGGATATTTGAAATCAATATGTCAATTTTTTATTTGGTTCACTTTTCAACGGGGGTCGAGTTTCAACGTGTATGCAAAAAGAAATTTGCGTTTGGTTCCTTTTTCAACGGCTTCCCGGTTCAGTTGTAAACTTTGAGAATTAGAAACATTACTTTTGAAACTAACAAACCCGTGTGGTCATACACTGTACAAGTGCACATATAGCTGAAAATAAAAATAATAACAATATAAGACGAACAAAAATGGTGGGTGCCTCTAGGTCTTATACTAGTATTAGAAACAAACCCTGTGCTGAGGGTGAAGGGTCACGTTCAGACAGCGGACACGATGCAGCGTCTTCGTTTCTGATAATTTCTTATATATTTATGATATATCAACATATTATGATTCTAATACAATCCTTCCAAAATACATTACTGTCGATAGCGTCAGATATTATCAAAGTGCGTACCTTATTTAGAAATGAGACATAGGCACCACATGATAAATGTCTACACACGACAAAATCATAGCCTTATTTCAAGAAATGAATTATATTGGTAACCTTGCATATGGACACTGAGGTAAACACGGAAACTTATTTTCGTTACATTTTATATGATTGAATATAACAAAGTAGTATACACATAGTATCAATACACATTGATTATATGAAAGTATAATACATATTGACAACGTATCGATATTCATTAATACTTTAAAGATATCGATTACATAAGTATCAATACACATCTTATAAAAAATGACTCAATTGCATTGACAAAAAAAAAGTATCAATATAAATTAAAAATTACTTTAGTGCTAGCCTATATTGTCTACAAAGTATAAAGACAAGGTGCCAAGCAGATTGTAAAGATACACGTTGGCTATAACATTGATATTTTTTTTATTTATTTTTCAAATTGAAATTTAATAATATTCCAATTGGTTTTTTCTTCTTTTTATCCCCCTTCTTCTTAAAGAGGTTTTTCCTAACAAGTTATTTTTCATTAAAAAATAATCAACCGTGCATACATTTCCAAAATACTAACAAGTAAAAAAACATAAATTATTAAAAAAGCTGAAAACCCGTGTTCGTTCTGATTATTGTTTTTAAAAGAAAAATTGTGGATTTTGATTAAAAATGACTAGTGTTATATTGTCAGATTTAAAAACGATAATGGTGACAACAAACAAAACAAACTGTTGTCAACAGGAGTTCGGGGACTTTATATTCTATCATCTTGTTGACATAGTTTCCGGTTTACAGGAAGTCCCTGTACCCGTTCTCAAAGTGTTCACGTTTATCCTATTGACAGCAGCCTTGTTTAAACAACTCAGGGATTAATATAATGCAGTTGACAGTATTCGGGGATATCATTGAACTAAGTGATCAAGATCATTGATGGCAATTCAATATCAGGTTTTCATTATATCATACTGATCAAAATTATCCTGTTGACAGTAGTCCAAAACACTTAGCCTCATTTCCATGGCTCGCTTTTTAAATCCTCATTTGTGTTTTCATTGATGCTAATTTATGCTGGCTATTCCTCTATATTTGTATTTTTGAGTGCTGGATTTTTATGTAAATCAGAGCTGGTTGTTAATGTTAATCAGTACTGGCTATCTTTGTAAGTGAGGGCACCATCTCTGTCCGTAAACATGCAAGTCTGACCCCGTGAACAGACCCCGACCTAACATGATGCCATTTCCAGTAATTAAAGGGCTAACTCATCTATCAGTAGTCAGAAGTAGACATGAGACTTCCACTGCCGATGTGGTCCTGTCTCTGAGACTATTCCCAGGGATAAGGCATCCCTGCTATATGTAGTGTCAATTCCTAATTGTGGAAATTGAAAAACAAAATCTAGACGGATGTAATACATTGAGACATAAGTTGCCTGTCAGGAGATCGAAATTCAAACTATTATGTAGGAAGAAATTAGATAAACAAAATTGGATCGATACGTCTACATACAGTTCAGTTAGACATTATGAAAATAACATGGCATTAATACAACAGTTTTACCTTAACGGAATAATTCCAGGCATCAACATTGTCTTGTAATAGTTCTGCGTTCGCATCACTCCGTCTAGTTATTTTACTCAGACATAAACCCGTCACGTTTTCTCATATGTACAATGCATTGCTTCCCAGCAACATAACATTATATATGTATCACTGACAAACCATTCCAAGGAATGCAGCAGGAGATGTGTGTTATAGCCCTAAAATCATGCTACGATACTACATTAGATATGTGTCATAGCCCTTAACTCATGCTGCGATACTACATTAGATACAGTTGTGGGATCGCACAAAGTTACACGATGTGCTCTGTGCGATAACAATCGTGGTTGATGTAAATTGAGGAATTCCTTAACAATATATACGGTTTCGTGTTTAAACATACACTTGGTTTTTACGTATGTTTCTATATTCTAGCTACATCTATAAGCTTATTTTTCGGTCTATACATTCTTATATTTAGAAATTGTGTTTTCGGTGTTTTCAAACAACCTTAATCGACACATGTAAAATTACAACACAGTCCCGTATACAGGTAAACATAACCACTTTGTACTTGTACCTGCAGGACCGTAGTTTATCTCCGCCCGGGGCACTTACGTAACTCGTCGGTAAGGTCGGGGGTGTGAAAACCCAGGTGAAGGGGGAGCTATAGGCAAACAAATGCAAATAACAAATACTATGCATTACGGTCATACGGTATCGCATATCAGCTCTATGTCTCAGGCAAAGGCCAGGTAAAACTCCGGTCACTCATCAAATTGTTATTTACCTGTTCTGTTACCATTGGAGCCAAACCCATTCTTGATAGTCTAAAGGTCGCTGTTATACTGTGTAACACGCATTGTAAAATTGTACATAATCTTGATTATTGTGATGAGAAATTACAGATATATACACAGTGTACATTATTGCATACGAGCCTTCCGTATTTTTGTCATTCCGTAATATTGATCTACAAATTGTACCAAATCGCACAGTTGTGCGGAGAGAAGCGCACAACGGGGCGAACGATTGTTAAATCGCACAGTTGTGCGCACCATGTGTGGACGATGTGCGGACGGTGTGTGAACGATGTATGCACGGTGTGCGCACGCTATTTTTGGTGCGTTGTGCGGTCACACAACTTTATCTTTGATAATTTTAAAATTGTAAAGACACTTAGTAAACAGTGTGTGTTTATACATTTTAAAAATGTATTATTAATCAAATTTAACAAATCAGGAACTCGCTATATATTTGCTGTGATGCAGTGATTAACTTACGTACATGTAGTTCGATGATATTTTCATTCAGTGTTATCACGATATCGGACTAATATTATGTGTAATACCATCTTGCGTGACGCCAGAAGCAACAACTAGATGACGTGAAAAGTTTGAAAGAAGTTATTGTTGCGTTGAACTTAAGTTTTCTTTCTGATTTCATAAAAATCATTTGACATCACACGACTAAACAAATAATGTTCCCCACTCTTTCCAAGTTTTATGAAGCTCACTGAAGCTCGTTTCATTTTATATGTATATGGGAACGTGAGATTCTCCATGGAAGTAACGTGTGTTACTTCAAGTAGCAAATGCCTATTTGTCTTGTATATAGGTAAAGTCATTGGATATGTATACGACCTCGTAATGACAGCAAAAATACTGGCGATAGAAGGCCACAGCTGGGACAATGTCATGTCCTTCAACGACTTGGAACAACACGGCAGATCCAATTCCATACGTATACCTGGTGAAAACGTGAAACAATAGAGAATACTGTTAAGATAGTGATAAAACTGTGCAAAGAAAAACTCAGCCTTGACATTATAGAGACAGACATCGACACTGCACATAGACTTGGACCATACCGACAAGGAAAGGACAGAAATATCATTTGCAAATTTACGCGCAGAACAACCAAATTCGCGATAATCAAAAACGATCTAAACTAAAATCAACTGGTATCGTGATTACTGAAGACCTTACCCGATACAAGCAGGAAGTGCCGAGGAAAGCCTACCAACACCCTCAAATAGCATCAACGTGGTCCATGAACGGTATACTTAAAGTTAAAAACAAAAACGGTAGAATGTTCCATAGTAGCCATCATGATTTGGAAAAACTACTAGAATCCCACTGAACTGAACTTTTGACCACTCGTCTAATTTTCATAGGAGATTTTTTACGAAACCACATATTGTATGTTAAAAAAAATCAGAATTTATACTTGTTTATACAATTTGTATATGAATATGAAAGTTGTTCATATATTGATTTTGTTTGAAAAAATAATAATTTATGTGTTTGACCAAACTATAGAAATGTATTTGAAAAAAAATAGAAACCCCAAGATTTAAATTTGAAACTAGACTATCAAAGTCCGCACCTTTAGAAAAATACCAAACAGTATGCATGCTAGTTGCTTTTAACACGATTACATATATATATGCATGGATTTGGATTGGGTTTTTGTTTGGCTTTCTAAGTCTGTGATGTCTGTTTGTGTAAATGGAAGACATATCCGGTAAACTACTCCTGACGTATCTTTTATATACTAGTCCACTTTGTTTACTTCCGGTACAACAGCGAAAGTGTCCCATCGCCCCATTGCAGGTCAATACACCTATAATGGCTTAATCGACCTAAAATGTATAGCTGTTAAAAATGTATAGCCGTATATCAAGCTATAGTTTCTAATATTTTAAACTTGCATACAAATTTATATCTAGGATAATGTTGATATTGAGAGAAGCATACATTCATGTGTAACCATAACCAGAGACGTATAATACATCTCTGCCATAACATGATTGATTATTTTTCACTGAATGTAAATATTTGCGACTTATTTTTATCAATATTACTTAACAAGAGTACGTATGTAAATAAACACTGACAATAGTTTTATTTTTTAACACAAGTTTATGATAAAGTTATGTAAAATCGGGGTGCCACATGTACAGGAGTTTAACATGAAGATTGTTTTTTTGGTTCTTTTGAGAACTGCAGCGGCGATCTACATTTGTAGCTGAGGAAAGATAGTTTTTAATTTGTGTATATATAAAACATATATAGACTTTCCTCATCATATCATTGCTAAAAAACACTGAAAATCATGTTTACACATACTGTACAGATGTACACCTATGGCTCCACAGGTATTTGATATAAAAACAGTGCTCTATTGAGAAATGCTGTCTCTTTAAGCTCCTTTGGTGGCCCATGATGGTCTAGCTGATGAATCCCAATATATATATATTTTTTCTGTACTGCTTGCCTAAATCTATCTCATTCAAATATCATTTGTGTATATGTAAAATCACCAATTATATTACTTTTTTGTACCCCCATATGCTGTGTTACCTCAGGGACATATATAGAACCCATTATACGTCCCTGGTTACCTGTGTCCTTTTTAAAAAAAATCAAATAAGTATACTACATGATGGATACTCTTCTGTGTATGGTAAATCGAACATTTTATTCATTTAAAAGTATTGTACTGAAATAAAGTATAAAGTTTATACAATACAATGTGCTTGAATATTGAGTAATTTGACATATGAATTGCACCAATAATGTTTTGATTAAATATATATGATAATGAATATTACATATCCAAAAACCAGATGACCTTATACAAATATAATATAAATTTTTATATAGTTAAAAACCTTGAAAAACTATCACACGGATCAGTTTGTCATAACATACATGTGGTATAATGTACAAGAGGAACATGTATTTACTTATTCATTTTTAATTTATAAATAATACTATTATTTTTTTCTCTTTTCAATCATTCGCTTTATTAAATAGATGATAGTTCTTCTTCCAACACACACAAACAAAAATGTTTGTCCTCTTCCTGAGCAAAGATGATACAGCTACATTTAGAGTGTATTCTTAGCTACGGAATAATATACATCAAATTCATATGTCATTGTAAAGTAAACTTATTATTTGTTTATGTTATTATATTGAGAGTGTTATTCTGAATATATTACTCACGGTCTCTTGTACAAACACCAAGTGTTGGGGCCCATTTGTGTAAACATTTAATGATACTGTATATATATATACACTATTGGCCATATTATTTGCAAGCCGGAAACGCTAACCGTCATTCCGCTTTGATATTTTTCATTGTATTTGTAATCCGGAAAAGGAATCCGTTATTCCGTTTTGGTACATGCACACCAAACGTTCACTTTCGGGAGATACATTTAAACACTCGAACATGAGCAATGCAAGTTCCTGTAACCATTTACATGTGGAAAGATTGGATACTTAAACAACGTAAGTCAGGTCATTTCGCACAGCATTCTAGTAATATCCTGACAGCTATTCTTTTACCGAAATATATTTCTTAGAATTTGCATGATGTTATTGATGAAACGAAAGTGACCAGGTCCATCTGTGCGCACAGGGGCTCGGTTTAAAATTACACGTCAACATAAATATGGTACAGTATAACTCTGCTGGTTAATTAAAACAACAACAGCAAGATTAAAAAATACTAAAAAAGAAAAATAACACGACAAACTTATTAAACATGAACTTGCATTGCTATGTCTCGGGTGAATGAATGTCACTATTTTAATAATTAAAATGATATTAAATTTATGATAAAATATATATATTTTTTTTTATTTTTTTTCGACATTGTCCTTATATTTTAATACATAAAACATTTTGAAATTTATATTTTGTACACAGAACTGTCCAAATTCATGTATAAATGAAGGGACATTATATGGGTAACAGGCTGACACTGAATACTGTTGTTTTTTTTGTTGAACAAGGAAAATAAGATGACACTTTCCCCTTCAACTTTTTCTTTTTACCTTTGTGTATTTTTATGTCTGATTTGTTATGTGTTATATGTGCTCGCAACCATTTTCCCCTGTGTATTACTCAACAGTTTCAATCTCTTCACATTTACATCTGTTAATAGAATATATAGAATTTTAATAGGGTGCTCGGCTAAGGTACATTTAAAATTTAAACGCGATGTGTCGATAATAAAATAAGAATAGCATCAGTGAACTGTCGGGGCCTGTGTATGAAAAAAAAAAGACTAGATGTATTGAACTATCTTAAGACGCATTACACCAACTTTAATATAATTTGTCTTCAAGATACACACTTTACAAGTCAAGAAGAAAAAGCTATAGAAACACAGTGGGGGGCAAAAAGTTTGTTTAATTCCTTTCA
>JAUMHH010032413.1:0-10288 GCA_032359455.1 Chlamys rubida
CGCTATCATTACAAACTACATTTATATATTGCTCACACATGACGCTATCATTACAAACTACATTTACATATTGCTCATACATGACGCTATCATTACAAACTACATTTACATATTGCTCACACATGACGCTATCATTACAAGCTACATTTACATATTGCTCATACATGACGCTATCATTACAAGCTACATTTACATATTGCTCACACATGACGCTATCATTACAAAACTACATTTACATATTACTCACACATGACGCTATCATTACAAACTACATTTACATATTACTCACACATGACGCTATCATTATAAACTACATTTACATATTGCTCACACATGACGCTATCATTACAAACTACATTTACATATTGCTCACACATGACGCTATCATTATAAACTACATTTACATATTGCTTATACATGACGGTATCATTACAAGCCACATTTACATATTGGTCATACATGCTTGCAAAGATGTCATACATACCGCTATCATTACAAAACTGCATTTACAAATACTGACAGCACCGTTACAAAAGTGTTTTTATAAAGAGGTCATACATGTCGCTACCATTGCAAACTACATTAAGTAAGTCTTCTCACACAATATAATAGCATTGCAAAACTGCACTGATTTGATGTTACAAAGTTTGCATGGAAATGTATTTTCCCAATTAATGTTAATACATTGTGGCGTCCCCTAACCATATTATCAAACGTCATGATTCATGGCGATTGCTTTCCCATCCGAGAGAGACATAATGTTTTTTCCAAGGAAAACATGTAGTGTTCCTATAGGTCCCAAAACCATTTGATCTAAGTCTCATTAGTTAATTTTAAAATTTTAAAAGATAAAAGACTCACGTCTGTTTAACATTTGAAAACAAACTAATCCAAGTTAGATCAATAGATTACCAACAATCACTCGTTTGGAAACCCCTTTTTTACCAAAACCTTGGAGCGAATCCCAAGTGTACATAGCGTTGCTGTTGAAACCGCTTAACGAGAGGGAATTCTTGCCGTTTTCAAAACGGATTTAAAACATTAATCATGAAATTATTTGTTTGATTTGTTTTATGTATACACGTTTATAAAAACATGTATGTTACAAGCGAGATACTAACAATATTGTACTTATTTATTTTATTACATGTATTATTTATTTAGTTTTCTATTTTTATTAATTTCCTATTCTATTTACTGTATTCCTTGTAAAGACGTTTTTAAGAAAAGGATTTATAAAGGACGATGTATTGAATATTCGGAAAATGGACACATTGAAGAAAAATTATCCTACAACGCACACATAATTAAAATAACTGCTAGTGATTTCGTCGTAATTACGATGACGTTACATTTTATATTAATTGAGTATTCTAAATAGAAAAACATTTAACTCAACGATAAGCAGACCTTCAGAAGCTTGAAGTAGCAAAACCCAAATATCACAATCGTCTTCAGTCACAGTTCAAATTTAGTTTCCCTTACGTATAATTGTAACATTAAAATACATATATAATTGACGTGATATCCAATCGCAAATTGGTACAATTGTGACAGTTTTTCCTTGATATAAAACAATCCAAGTCACAATATTGAATGCTTTTCAGTTTTGACATTTTCAAGGAAATTTGGATTTACCCGTTTATTTATTTATTTTCTTACTTGGAATGACATCACATCAGTTGCCCTGGCAACAAAGAGTACCCAACATGATACACCAAACCACGGATTATGGAATTGCTAGTGCAGATACTGCAACAAATTGTTTTTTCTTACAGAAATAATACTTAAGTA
Source organism: Chlamys rubida (assembly GCA_032359455.1). Taxonomy (NCBI): domain Eukaryota; kingdom Metazoa; phylum Mollusca; class Bivalvia; order Pectinida; family Pectinidae; genus Chlamys; species Chlamys rubida. The sequence continues at coordinate 1,795 of JAUMHH010032413.1, forward strand.
CAACTTAAATATATCAACATATTTGCAATCCAGTTAAAGGACCAAGAACAAACGTTTGAACATGATAATAATAATAATAACCTACATTATCCGTCAAGATGCTGTCCACGTACGTCCATTCTTTTCTTGAATGCTTATTTCGAAGTCATTATACATAATCATTTCATTAAATACAGAATGGGGGCTGCAAGGGCCGAGTTATTAAAATGGCTGACCGTCTACGATCTCTACCCCTCCACCACTTGGTCGCGAGTTCGAACTCTATATGGGGCATTCTCCAGGTACTTGCCGCTGGTTGGTGGTTTTTCTCCTGGTACACCGGCTTTCCTCCACTAACAAAACCTGGTACCTCCTTAAATGATCATAGCTGCTTAAAGAACGTTAAACACAAACAAATCAAAGCGAATCAAACTAAGTCAAAAATGTTTTGTAGAAATACTTTCAAATACTGTTCCGGGATTGAAATACTTTCAGAGGAAAATGCACAAATTTCAATTTCAAGTACGACTTAAAAATATCTGGCAATGTACTAATTTGGGTAGCGTCATGTCAAGCTTAAACTCATATGGAGGAAAACTCAAAATATATGTTGTGGGTGTTCGACACTATGATATTATGATTTTCCCACCATTTGACTTACAATTACTTGCTTAGTTCTTTACATATTTGTGCGAGCCGCTCTTTTCTACGGATCCCACTGATTAAAGCTACCAAAACCGAAGAATAGGAGAGAAAGGAAAATGGAACCATAAAGGCGACCAACTGTTGTAAATACCAGTGCGCCACATTAAAGGTAACAATGTTAACATATCGGCATGTCTTTGTCTTCAGAAAATTAAAAAGTCAATAAATAATTAAAATTCGACTTACAAATTGTAATGTCAATTCCATATAGTGATTCTAGCCTTTATTAACGATACTCCTCTTTCTTTAATTTTTCCAAATGGAATTTCATTTTTGCTAGTGTAGTAATCAGCGCAAGAGAGTGAAACACTGAAAAATTAAGAGAAAAAAGTTCTTCAGAAAAGTACCATTGAGCTTCTAGGTCGTTTAAAATCTCCAACGCCGGCTAGCTTTTCCAATGTATAGTACATGGCTCATTAATGCAATCCTAGCTAAAACGGGACGTTGTTTAGATAATTGCATTGCCGACGCAATCGCATATTAGTACGTATTGTAAAGAACAGGTCTCTTGTAACAGTTACAATAGCGCTGGCTTGGCTCCACAGTCGTCCAACTCTCAGGAGAGAAAGAACAGGGAAAAAACGCCAAAAAATCTCATTTTAGTTCTTTGTAAATGAAACAATTACTGTGTGTGGCTGTTTCGCACTTTGACAGACGTAATGCACATATCAAATCATAGAAATGTCACCAGTTGAAGGCTCCACAATCCTGAATTTTTAATGATCTTCTTTCCAAAATACACATTAGTTTAAAGACTTTTGCTTCCCGGAAAGTGTATTAAAATGATTAAATTGTACGAAAGTAACATTCAGCTGCATAATACAATTAGGGAATGGCCGACGTCCCGACATATATATATACAAAGGACATTAAAACTCAAGCTGGTATGAGAGGTAGTCAAATAAAGTTGTATTTTATTGTATTAATTTGAGAGATCACATGCCTCATTTTGTTGGCAGGACGTTACGTGTCGATCTTTCCTTTTAAAAATGGTGGAAATGTTCATGAATAAATAATATAAGTATATAAGGACAATCAAATTTGAACTTGCCTCAGTGAAATGAATATTTTTCCTAATTTATTTTGCAAACTGATTGATCACGCTACATTCCATAGCGGCTTTAATGAATTTGATTGAAGACTGAGCTAAGAAATGTAAAGGAGATATGTCTGTGTTGCCTAAGATGTAGCAATACAATGCAGTTTATATTCTTTACCGCCATCCCCTGATTGTGTCGCTGCTACAAAATCGTCAAAGTTTTTAAATGTCAAACGAAGACGCATAGTGTAACAGTTCAACGATTTTCCTTCTCAAGGCTTTTCGTTTTACTCCCTTTATGTATATATTACGCATTGGTATGTATTCAAATTTAAAGCGCATTTAGTCCTGCGAGAAGTTTTGTCTATTTAAGTCACTTCTTTTAATGCTGCAAGTAAAACAACTTCAGCCCTAAACTCCACACGGAGACACAACAAGTCACGTGATCAATAAATACTATTCTTTTATGACCTAATAAATTTCATCTTCCCCGTCTTACGTAATAGTTTAGTTGATTCCACACTTACCTGTGATAAGGCGTCATGTTTTGATCGCAGTCCTGTGTCGACTGGAGACTTTAAAACATATTGAAATGTGTAAGTAACTGTTTTCGTTCTCTTTTTATGTGTTACATGTATACAGAAGCCAAATAGTCAGCTTGTCAACAGTTACACACTTCATGACACCACTGTTGAAATATCATAATCCTTGATACACATTGACGTAACAACATAGAAGCAGTTTATTGACACTGGCCTGGTCATCTGATAACCTCGTTATGGAGTGCTTCACTGACTAGATATGAAATTAATCAGGGTTACACGTAGCCTCGATCTAGCATCGTCTGATACAACGCGCAGAAACTATAGTTATGCCAACTTTTTGCAATTGAAATTTTCCATTAAAACACAAATAACTATCCTATTATCTAAACCTTTCATAATCATTAAAACTAAACATGACACAGAAATTTTGCGTGATTTAGTAAACTGACATTTTAACCAGACATATTAAATAAGGATATAGTACGCTCCTATTCGAACATGGCCTTGGTAATGCCATCATGCACAAACAGGGTATACTTTACAAGTTGGGAGTAAGAATCTATACACAAAAAGGAAGGGAGTGATACTTTTTCGAGAAATGACAATCAAACAAAATTAAGAAATTGCACGTTACCAAAATATATATGCACGAATTCCACTCTTTTTTGTACTTCACTGAGCATAAGCATTAGTATGACAACCGAAAGTTTCTAAATATAGCGGTTAGATTATGGCCTCAAACGTATCAGCCAATGAGAATCAAGGCAGTACCCGTAACCTTGATTATATTGGCACAAATGTATCTACATTGCACTTTGGGGAAATTTATTATCTTGAATATGTCAGCATTTCTGCTTATACCTTCACTATCTACACTTAATCAGTAAAATGACAAAATGACCTTTTGGCTATCGTCTTTTCAGTATTCGCCTGGTAAGTATATCTCCATTGTGTGTAGATATCTTCAGATGCATTTAAAAAGCATTCTCGATTTTATTCCACAGTGCATTATTTCTTTGTTTGTTGACGGCTCTAAATCAACTAACTAATAAAACTCTCTCGAAGAGGAAATCAATCAATCAATGCAATTCCATTGGGAAGTTGGAATTTACGTCGCAAATATTAACATACCCCAGTTATTGTTACGAAATCTGTCCCTTTCCATTGTCTAAGTCGTAACATGCCCCCTTCTTATGGCTAAGTTATAATTCGTACTTACACGGAATTTTCTAGATGAGGCATTTATTGACGAATGACCTGTGAACTTCTCGGACGATCGTAACGCTATATCACAATCAAGACTGATGAACTTCAATTAATACATGGGGTTTTTTTCACCAAAAGAAATTTGAGTTATTACAACATTAGCTGTTAGTCCATTGGAGTGGCATTTGCCCTATATGATTTGATTACCATAACAGTCTGTGTAACGGGTCAAGTAAAGCGGAGGACCTAATCGCATTTGTGTATGTCCTAAATGCCACTTGACATATGAATGAAAGACAAATCTTCATTGTAGATAGACTGCCATTCACCAATGAACGCTCCCCAGACAGATAATGACCAATGACTGTTCCCTTGGGGCCTGGTCGACTTTCTTGCCTAAGAGCGCTGAGGGAGCAATTAGAAATATTTAAGATGTCCTTAAATTTACTTTGTCTCCTACTAATAACTGTATGGTACAATCCAGAATATACAGTCGGAGATGAAAGCAATATTAATGGGAACGCATTCTCAACGGTATTCCCCGAAGAGATACCTTCCTCGGGGATTTATCTGTACGAATGAAACGTCTTTAAATTTAATTATTTTACACGTTATAAAATTAATGATAAACATATGTCGAATTGTCACCTGTTATCACGATTGATGGAATTCGGTTTCCTGATCGGAGGTTAAAGGTGTTTGGTCACCGTTTTGGTCAAAATGGTTTTCTCTGGGTACTCCTCCACGCCAATAAGTATGATTTATATAAGGATGGTCGGGTGGTGCAGTGGATAGCGCACTTGCCTTTCACCAAGGCGGGTCTGGTTCGATTCCCCGATCGGACGTGAAAAGGTATGGGGTCACCTGCTCGACTACGTGGGTTTTCTTTGGGGACTCCGGTTTCCTCCCCCATTAAGACCCACGCGCACTAACATGTAGGCATACAAGAGTGATTAATATAAGTTGATATAACCTGTTTCATAATTGCTGAAAAATAAATAAAGTTGATATATAATGTAAGGCACACAAGTTTCTTTATAAATAGATAAAGCTTCATTTATTGAAAGACAATCAAAAAGCAGAACCATTGCCCCCTTTTCAATCGCAGAGAAATATTCAACTTCAGAGCTGTGATTTTCGTTTGGGGTTGGTTGCATTACATAGGAATAATGGAACTACAAAAAGTGGTAATTTTCTGACATAGGACATAGGCAAAGGATTTGTTAGTAAAGCAATTAATTCCGGAAAGGAACAGCGACAAAGCTTAGTATTGGCAATGTAAAGGTTTCGAGCTCTTCACATTTATTTCTGTTTTCAAATATTAAATTGACCACGGCTCTTTCCATTCAAGCATCGGTCTGTATATTTTATTCTATCGTGTTTATTCTTAATACGGGTGAATTTCGAGGTATAACTCACAAAACGTATAATTTCGTTAATATTTACAGAGGATGAAATTATAAGGATTGAGGTTAACAATACCCTTGTTGAGTTCTGTAGCAAAATTTTCCATTAGACTGAATGCATTCTTATTGGGGCTAATTTTACATTTCTTTTACTTTCATTTCAGGTTGAATCAATTGAAGGACTTGTCGGAACTTGTAAGAAGTTGATTTCCAAGTCCTTCAATTTCACATTCAGATGTATCGACGATGTACTACTTTTACGTAACATTAAATGTAATGACCGTATCGGTTGAATTTACTGGCATGAATACTACAGACTGTTTTTCTCAGTCTTTACTTGAAGTATGCCTAAGAGGGACGACTTACTATAGAGCTTTACGATAAGCATATCCACACTATGAACTTTTCCTTTCTTGACAGTAACATGCCGGTTTCCTTAGTCAACGGTGTTTATACGTTGTATCCAAAAACTTGCTGTTGTTATCCTTACCTCAATGAAAATGTCCTGATGAAAGTTATAATAACGAAAATTATAAACAATGCTTAACTTATATTGAAGGACTCGGCAAGGTTAAAGGTACCAGACAAGGAAACTTTTTTCAGCCCCATTTAAAAACAAGTTTGGAGTAGCAGGGCACCAATTTCATCCATGTGAATGCAAAACGTTTGTTGGGAAATCTCGCCACAAAAACAACAAAGGTAGTTTCAAATGGATCCTCATTCATTCTCATGTTCCATCCTTAGTACAATTTATCTTGGCCTTTGTCGTATTTTTCCTCACAAAATATATTCGACAATATTGTACAACCGTGTTTGTTATTAAACGATTCTTGTAACAACCCCAATAAGTGTATCTATGTGACATTTCGATTACTAGTACGGTATGTACTCTGTCACCTTCAACAGACAAATGACCAGTGAAGCGTATGTACACAAAGGTGTAAATTGTGTACGAGTTGTCCACAAAAATCGATGTCGATTCGGCCACGCTGTAAGCGTATGTACACTAGTTGTTATATACGTACCGAAATGACTCGATTCAGCTACGCTTTGTTTGATACTTGTTAATTCTGTTATTTTGTTAAATCAATACTGATGAAGGTGACAGTGAACATATCGTACTAGTCATCGAAACGTCACATAGAAAATCTTATTGGTTGTGTAAAAAAAACTTTTAATGTATACTTACCAACCTGAAGACATTCTTTAGAAATACAATGTATGCAAGACTCAATTGACCTCAGGTACACCGCCCGTCGATAAACTCGATCTTTTTCTCAGATGTGTCTCGCTTTTGTTCGACTTACGCTGATTGGGGGTAGAAAGTGGGCGAGAGAACGTTTCATGAACCGTCCAAGAACGTGACGATTTTTGTGAGTATAGCGTCAGGGTTTGGGTAAGTTTTTGCGGTGGTAATCAAATCAGGTTGATTATTCTGAACGGAAGAGTGATTTGGACCACTTATGACGATGACATATTAAGAACGGTCATTGTCCCCTTTTTATAGTGTGTTTGAGCAGGCGTATTTTTTCTCAACAGGACGGCCAATCCCCAAACACCAGTAACGACAGTAGGATATTTTTGTTCGGTGTCGAAATAATGTCCAAATATTAGATTGGCCGGCACAGGTTCCAGATCTGCTGTCCGTAGAACATGTTTGTGATGTCCTGGTGAAATGAGTTCCACATCGTCAATATCAGCCATATAACATGCAACCAGCATATATCTTCCTCTACTCTCTGGGGAGCCATTTTGGCAAAGCTAGCATGAAACAATTCCAGCACTGCCCAACCATGTACGCATTTACAGCTGATTAGACTGGAACAAGCGGAGTTAAGTGTCTTGTCCATATATACTACACAGTACCGTGACGTGACTCGAACTCGAAACCCTTCGGTCACGAGCCCGGCTTCCTACCACTAGATTACCGTGCCTTGATGCTAACGATAGTACACATCACACACGGTTTATGCTGCGATGGACCCGTGCTCTGACACAATCTTATGGAGGATACACCTGTTACATGTACCACGCTGAAGTGTTCAGTATGTATTCCACCTGTCGTTAAAGGCCCGTAAAAAGCACTGCGGTTTTACTAAACATTTTCATAATATAAAATTAACAAACAGATAATATTTTATTGTATCCAATATACTACAATGCCCAATCCATATCCATATCATTTATTCGTTGGAAAAGCAATCAACTTTTTGTTTATGTTGAGTATAGCTGTAAATGAATAGAACAAACAAATGTTTTCCCACTGGTATATGATATTAGGTGCAGCAGCTGTGACTAAATGGTATGGAGATAGGGCAGCACATCAACGTTGTTGCATACATCTAGGATTGTCAGTCGACATTGCACCTCGTACAATTTGAACATGGAGAGCGAGAGGCGGTTCTACCCCTACATTGTGGTTGGGTGTGGCGGAGTCGGAAGTGCGGCGGTTTACTGGTTGTCCCGTCGGGTGGGCTCAGGTGAGTATTATCGTTACTTTAAAGTACGGTGTTTTGTATATAATAGTATAAAAAAAAACAAAAAAACTTCTTTATGTTACAACAATTATGAAACGAGTTTTTCCAACTTTTACTAATCACTCTTGTTTGCCCGGATGTTAGCGCGCGGGGGGTCTTACTGTGGGAGGAAAGATGAGTACCCGAAGAAAATCCACGTGCAAGGGCAGGTGACCCCATACCTTTTCACGTCCGATCGGGGAATCGAACCTCGGTCGCCTTGGTGAACGGCAAGTGCGCTATCTGCTGCGCCATCCTACCCACCATATATTATAGTATAGATTCAGCCATTTTTATAGCCCTGACACAACGTATCTGTTATAACATAAAGTCTCGTTACTACTTGTATACATTTGTGAGCTAGCACAGGCACTGTCTTGACATAAGCCATATAGTGCTGTATACCATAAATGCATTTTTTTCTGTTAGTGGCAGGGTTTGTGCTGTAACAATTACGTTGTTTCTATGCTATTTTAGAATTTGAAGTTATTTTTTTATGTTTAAAATTGTGACTGTGATTGTGTTATAATGACTACATTCTGAGAATTAGAAGTATTGGAGTATTTTGTTTTCGGGGTTTGATGTTATTGTATGACGATAAGTCAAGTGACCTCTCTACTACGTCTATAAGCTGATATTTACAATTCTTTAAGAGTATTTGAAATAAGAACACATTATATTAAAACAGCAGTTAAAATGTTAAAATCAAATTATGAACAAAATACGTCACTTCCTTTGTGTTGTTTGTTGCAGACGTGTTAGGACTGGAACAGTTTCAGCTTGGTCACGGTAATGGCGGTTCTCAGGACCATTCCAGAATCATGTAAGCTTTAACTACATACAAATCTGGCTAATTATGTAACTGTATAATACGTCTTCATTTTAGGGAAAATGACCTTTTGACATAATATATCAAACTTTATCTATAGCTAATTTGTATATTTTTCGTATAATGAAACATATAATGCATCATTTAATTAGGCACGATAACAAACTAATATCTCAAGAAATGTTAAAGTTGATTATCCAACAAATTGTCTTCTACATATATATATTTACATTTGCATGGCATTGTCACTATATAGCCTCTTTGAAAGC
>JAUMHH010032424.1:0-10287 GCA_032359455.1 Chlamys rubida
TCCATATGACCATATTTTAGTAAACCCCATATCTCTTACATATACAACACACAGGACAGTGGTTTGTTCATACCAGGTTAATTGAAAATGATGTTCATATGTACAGTGTATGAAGCATGGTCAGAAGTCAATACATATCAGTACATAATGATTCGCATAAAAAATTAAGTACATTACAGAGGAGTGAAAAATACAAAATTATGAGTTTAAATTTTCACGTACCATGAACTTTAACTGGGATATACAATGTATATATACATTCAAATGGAAGTAAACATTTTTGATTTTGTACTTACACGTTGGTATTATTTGTCCGTCCGCGTTGACACGGTGGTACATTTTGACCTAATGTGTTAACACTGTTGCGTATTTTGTCATTTATTTTTTACATGTTTGCCTATTTCGTCCTTGTGTTTCGACTTTGTGAATCATGTGGTGTAGGAAACACAGAAAGTAATGTCTCGAACCAAGTAGAAAATTGAGATTTTAGTACAAACGATATTTTTGTGGAAATGTATGTTAGTGTAAAATATTTATTTCGATCTATTATGACAGTTTCACTTAAACTGATATTAATTCAACGTCATGATATCAAATCTTATTTCGGTGTTATACTAACTCAAAAAGCATGGTTAAAATAATTTTGTAGCTTATAAAGTGGTAACTCTTTATCTTAAAATCATAAAAATAAACATTTCCTATCATTAAATGTTGTTCGGGTTTCACTAATCAGAGTTGGAAATGGAGACTGTTTTATAGTTATAAGATAGCTGATGATGTGGGGTCCGGAATCTGAACCTCGTTGGCTAGTACAGAAATCACATTGACACAGTCAGTGACTAGCTTTATATTAACCAGACACGTTCGATTACAGGATCAAAGTTCAAGGTGGTTAATGTACACCTACAGCTACACCTAGGTATGTGTGTGTGTCAACCTTGTCGACGGCACTCTATCATATGATTATATCGCTTCCGATAAAATAATCCCTTCACCTTTAGAACATCGGGTGATAGTGCTGATAAATTGTGTTTATTTTGTAGATATGACCCGTTGCGTCAGTTCAGATTTCATTCAAAGTATACTGAATGACACCAGGAACTAACCCGCAATAGTATATATAAATCTATATACATCAGTACACACATACATATATTTAACTACGATGTAATGTTCGGCGAAAGTATTTTCGGAGATATGAAAAGGAGGACATGCAACTGTTTCTTCGACATTGCAGCTTATCTTGTATACCTTTCAAACGAACATTAACAATGTCGCTGTGTTCTTGGTGGACTTGGAAATGCTGCCGAACAGGGCCCATCTTTTGTGTTATAGGATGTGTTCTCATGATATACTTCTTCGTGATGGACATTTTAGTGTACAACTCTTTACAAACAATGACGTTCATGGATCCTCCAAACAAGGGAGGCTACTCGCCATTACGACCGCTGTCCGTCAAGCTGTTGATGATGGACCACATGGCTCATTATTTATACAACCCCATAGCTGAGTCAGTGGTTACGATTTTCGAACCCACAGGAGTTTATCATATTATTACACCTAACGTCATCAGTATTACTGGATTGGTCCTTGGTTTCGTTTCCGGCAAATTTGTATCGATGGAGTCACTCCAGTGTAGACGAATTGGTATTATCATATTTCAATACCGGATGTGGTTAGACGTCTTAGATGGCGTTGTTTTCCGTCATACTTCCGGGGATCCAGTTTACAAATCCCACAGAACATCTCTAGGATTTTTCATTGACGTTGATTGCGATATTTTCAGTGGAGTCGCCCTAGCTTTCGGTTGTCTTTTCTACTTATGGAAATATCCCCCAATAATTGCATCACGTGATCTCCTACCTCAGACAACGCCTTTCCTGTCCGTGCGGGGCTTTGAAGATGATGCACCTGCTAAGTTTATTGGGGCCAAGGCAACAAAAAACTACATATTTTTCAAAGCATTGATATACGGTGTGGTAATTGTGATAGCTTCTGTAACGTGGGATAATGTGGTACAGGCGTTTGTGGATCTCCTACAGACTCCATTAGAAACAAGTATACATACGGTACGTATCCCCCAACCTCGATACTCCAGGGGTTTCGCTCACTTTCGCTCTCTGCACCCCTGGAATTGTCCTCGATACTCCAAGGGTAAAGCTCACTTACGCTCTCTGCAACCCTGAAATGACATAGCAAAATTGAAGGCTCGGAGTGCGCAACCATGTTGACGAGACAAGAAGGCTAGTTTGATCCTTTGATGTACATACAAAATCTCTACGTCGCGTAACGGTAAAAGTGACTAGCTTTGAAGTTGGGCGTCGCTCCTTTAGGTCTTCAAAGGACAAGTGTCAGCCTAGCGATTAGTCAGTTGTTTTTTTACCAGAGACAAATCAAATAGCTTGCCAAGTGCATTCAATTTGGCTATGACGTATCCAGGGGGTGCAGAAAGCGAAAGTGAGCGTCACCCCTGGTGTATCGAGGATGTATCTGCCCATGCAGAGGTGTTCTCATATCTGGATAAACAACATACGCGACATTGCACTAGAAACATATTTAATATGAACTTAATAATTCCCTTAAATCCCATTAGCCGGATCCTGTACATATACTGTATGGCAAAGTTAGTCCATATTATCAATATTCATATATTTATAATTTCGACATTCGCAAATATATACTTGGTTTTCATCATAACCGTTTCGCTAAATACCACTGTCGAGATAATAAAACTTGAATTTTAGCCATCCATGAGGCTATTGATCGCGTTACCATATTTTCTAGAGTATACGTTTGTTTGCAGGAGAAACAGACCGAGGCACTTCACTCCACGGTAACCTTCCTAAGTATGTACCTTTGGCGATTCGGAGGATCTCAAGCATTACTGAACATGATACAGATTGCAGTTTTTGCTGACAAAATATGGGTTAGTATCTGTTCTTCTTATTATTTGTTTTGCTTTAATCGAATGGTTATATGTATTTTGAATTCGCGAAAGGAGGAGTGACTTAATGATTAGCGTTTGGTTTTAGAACAACCTATATGCATGATGTCTCCTTAAGTTTTAAAATTAATATATCGTTACTGTTTGAAAAGATATGCGGATATCTGACTATTTTGAGAAAATACGAAAAGACATTTTTCTTTAAATACACTAAATCACTAACTTAAAATCTAATCTCCAATCCATAGGAATAGAAATTTCGCAACTTTAAGCCAAGCTTACCCGTTAAAGGTTAAACTGTACTATCTTAAACATGCTGAGCAAAACAGGGGTTCCTCATAACTTAAACTCATATTTTCATACGCTGCACCTCCAGATCAATTTTTAAATCCGTATAATACAGATCAAATTTTCCAAAGAAAAATTGTCCCAAGGTGCGCTAGTGAAAACAAAAGTCCTTGAAAAAATACTTTGTACAACTATTTAAGTTTGACATTTATATGTATACCCATACGCGTAACGCATGCGATAGGGAGCTGTTCGTCAGTGAATACAATCATCGACTAGTTAGTCACCTGTTCGATCCCATAGAAATCAAATAGTTGGCGTTTTCATTGATATACTATACAAAACGTCCATACATGTTCAAATTTATAGCATACATTTCTTTATTTAACTGTTTGTTTAAAACCTAATTTAATCAATAGGAGTAAGCCGTACTAATTGATTTACCAATACAAACTCATGACCTGATGTTCGTACCTTTTCCTTGACACGTTTTATATATAAGGGTATTGTTACATGTTTCTAGTTTAAACACCGGTATTAAGGTCACGTCTGTGCACACTGGTTGCTGAATAAGCGCGACAAATGTAGTAGGAATATTGGTACTGAAATCACGTTTGGAATATATGTTATTTGAATTAACAATTCAAATGTTTATCAGAAAAATATAAGTAATTAGCAAAATTGCCATTATATGTATTATGAAAAGTTCTTTTTACACAACCGATAAGATTTTCTATGTGACGTTTCGATGACTAGTACGATATGTACACTGACACGTTTGGGATTCATTCGACCCCGAGGTTTTCTGAAACCTTGATGGCCACAATTATCTCTTTTGAGAAGTGTCAAATTTCGTAATGTATACACTTTACCGATTATTTCTGTTGGAATTCCCTAGTTCTCCTCTAAATGCTTTATTTTGAAAGTAAAGTGGTTTTGCGCACCCGTCCCTCTGTATCAACAGTAGTTGAGACAAATTAGATTTCCAACGTGTTGGTCCCCAGCAACAACGATGAGTCATATAAGGACGAAACAGCTGTATAATGCAGTGTAATTCATATTTTGCTTACTCGATCTATTTCCAAATGTTTAAGGTGCAATCTCCTGTATGTGTGTCCCGTTTATCTTACATTTCATTTTAATGTTTTTATATTGAAAGTTCCAGAAAACATTACTTATAAGATTAGGACAATATAAACGGTTCAAAAATGAAGAAACCAGTAGAATGAATGACCTTATCAACATTGAATATTAAAAAACGAAACAAAATAAAATGTTACACATTATAGACAAAGTTCGATTTTACATGTTTTTCGACTTATGTTACACAATTACATAATTACAATGATATTTTTTGTGTCATGTTTTTTATAAATAAGTTAGAAGAAGGTACGTCATATGAGAATGACATTTCAGACAAAAACTTCCTCATTCTAACAGGAAAGGAAAATTTGAATAAATTGCGTAGTGCATGTCATCTACTTACAGGTGCTGGTCCAGTACGACAGACGAGAACTGGATTCTTACTGGGCCCGTCGTGTTATCTTTACTGGTGAGTATACACCTTTACACTCCACGGAACCGCCGTCACGTTGGTAATCGTAATGGGAACCGCCGTCACGTTGGTAATCGTAATGGTACATTGCAAGAATAACTATACCGGGCACCTGGCAATACACTGCCTCAATGTCTGCATGTCTGCGAATCTTGTAAACACTTTAATTTAAATTACAGTATCAAATTCATTGACGGAGTATGATGTATGCTATTCACTATAAACTACATACTGTGAAATTACTAACTTTCGTTGGGTTGTAAATTTTGTTGGTTTCGTTGGTAATCATTATTCACGAATTCATAGGTCAATGAACTTATTACAAGTTTGATATACAGCGATTCTCCGTTTGAGTGGGTACTCGTAATTCACTGATTCATGTACCCACGATATGGTGATTGTCGGGAAACCACGAAATTTGGGACCAATAAAAGTACGTGATCTCACAGTTTCTGTATTTCTGTAATGTGTAAAACACAAGGTTGAAATCTGTTTGAGGGGATATAATCATTGACTTTAATATCTATATATGGATAAAGAAGCCCAGAAATTTTAAAGAAGTTGTTTAAGGAGATTCAATTTTTATGATGTATTTATAAAGCTGTGCATTTTTCTCTTCCAGGTCAATTTTCTGTTTCTACTTAATATTTTACGGATTCTACTGTCCAAGCTGCGGGCAGTAAATTCTAACGAAGCGCATCAGTCTAGGTAGGTTTAAGAATACAGATGATAGGCTAGGGCGACTGGTGTTTCTAAAGTTGGACCAGGGTAAAGCTAATATTGAATAATATTTATAGTCTATGCGTGTGATCTCAATATGTATCACATTACGATCAATGCAAACGTCTTTTCAAGATATCCAAAGATAGCTGTGTGTTTACATCATTTAATTTCTTGATGTGTTGAGAAGTTGTTTGAATGGGGGAAATTTCTTTTTTTCTAATGACCTCTAAATACCACTCTATGTGTAAGATATATCTGCAATCGTTTGTTTTTGAACATGTGTAAACAATGAACACAGCGAGACCATTATCTGCAGTAAAATATTTAACATTATTGCAAAATTAAATGACATAACTATTTGATAGATGAAACAGTATAGAAGATATAAAACGGTAAACCATCATAAGCCAAACATACATGATATATTTTATACAGCACGAATGCGCAGGAATTTGGGGATTATACTTCCTAAGTATATATCAAGCAATTAATGCTGTCTAGAATGCGGTGTTAAACACGTAAATCGTGATTAGAGGAATTTAAAGAAGCGAATCTACGAAAATAGAATTTTCAAAGCGGTTCACAAATTATCATCTGTGGTTGTAGGGCCTTTGCAACCAGCCAATATATTTCTCAATTCCCTGGGGAGCATACATGTACAGCCGGTGCTGCCATTTCGGCGCTCACAGCTAGCATTCTATAATTCTAGCACTGTCAAACCACGTACTCATTTACTGCTGAGTAGAATGGAACAAGTGGAGTAAAGTATCTTGTTCAAAGGTACAACACAGTGCCGTGCCGTGACTCGAACCCGCAACCCTTCGGTCACGAGCCCGGCGTCCACTACCACTAGGCTACCATGCCTCCATAAAATAGCGGTACTCAAGATAATGCGTCTATTGCGCATGTGCCAATATTATGTAACACCAGCCAAGAATGATACAATTTCGTGTTTATTAATGATATTGATCTGTTTCAAGCTTAAATCAACACAGAAATGTATGTGACTTAAGCCATTTTGAGACATGTGCACACTGTCATACTATACTATATTACATATTTTGTGTCAATAATCGACATTTAGATAAGATCACACACAAACAAGAAAGCAAAAGATAAAGGACGTTCTTGAGACACAATAGGTCTTGGTCAAACTATGGGCAGGATTATTCCAGTAATCATGTCTTGACCAGCTCCAATACTAGCGGCAGCCTTGAAGATATTTATAGATAGTACTTAAAAACATAACCAAGATTCGTTCCTTATAATCTGAAAAATAATGTCAAAGCAGAGGAATATATTACATTTAATCTTTACAGCGTTTAATAGATATGCTGACCGGCACAGATGCATGAGACATTTGCCTTGATACATATCCTTCATCCAACTTCCTCTGCAGCATCGTTTTACATTTTAGGGCTCATACAGCCTTGGACAAGAGATACATTAAATATTTGCATTTTTGTAACAAAAAGCTGAATATATAGAAACATAGCTTACGCCCAGCACTCGAAAACAATAATTTGCATTATTCGTTGGAATAGGAGAACAAATTGTGACACTAAATATAAACAGTTATGAAACATGGCTTGGAGTCTAGCATTGCATTTAGTAAAAAATAGAGGGACCAGCTCTTCATATTCATTTCTTACTGAGGAAGAAAATATGCGTAGAAATGAATCTGAACAACAACAAAAGTGACATTTACACTTGCTGTACATCAAATCTATTTCTGTTTCAGGGTACTGTATATCCGTATCACAATGCATGGCGACACGACCATATCGTAATACGGCGCCTTTTCACTTTTTTATCAAGAGGTTTATTAATAAATCTTTTACGTTATAACAAACCAAAACACATATATTTAATATGCACACCTATCAGAAACAAAAGATAAATGCGTTAGCAGTGAGCTAAGTTTATTAGCGGCTTCATAATTTACATAAACAAAGTCATGCGTGCGTGAACATGCGTTACTTTATTAAAAATCGATAAAACGTTTTCCATCCCAAAAAGTTTATATTTTAATGGAAAGCATGTCAAATTTTCAAATGGTTTATTACTACATGTAGGACTGTTGTCTATTAGTTGGTGAAAGTTTAAGGTTTTAGAAACGAAATATTGAAAAAGTAATTCCCTGCCACTTTGGAGAATATTGCAATCCAAATAGAGTCGAAAAACTCGAGTGAAGGAATAATTCAAAGGTTAGCAAATCATTCAAAGGGTGTAAATATAACCCTAAATTAGTTAAAAAGAGTTAAATTAACAAAACATAGTGTATTCATTATTAATATGTCAAAAACCCAAATCGTAAGCGTTTTCTTCTGCATCGACGACATTTGCAAATAACATATAAGTCAGACCAAGTTAATGTCATACTCTCAAAATGGGAACTGGTGTAGGGACAACGAAACAAGTATTTTTAAAACCTGTAACATAAGTTTGTCAGCAAGCATTCCACAACGCTTAACATGTGATACATGTATTCGGAGCTACAATTTAGCCAGTGATTATTATAAAAAAAAACTACCACATTTGAAAAGTGCTACATTTATGAAAAAAAAAAAGTGAAATTCATTAGATTTAACATAAATGTTAAAGTCATTAAATTATTGCGTATTGTCTAAAGCAAATTTGTAAAACACTAAACCAAACTTGTACCTTCTGCTAGAAATAATTTGTTTCATTATATTTTACAGAATATAATTGAATTTGGCATTAAAGTACAGGAATTGTGTAAGGTATTTAACTAGGGTCCCATGTTACCATTCAGGAACCGTGTACCTTACGTACAGTACTGTATGTTGTCATGAGTTGTGGTTGTTAACATGCTCTCATACATTCACGAGAAGTCCCTGACCAAGATGTGATATTGGTGATACCCTGTTAGTAACGTAAGCTTTGATATATATCTTTTTGATTTTGATTAGCCATTGGTTAATATTTTTTTTAGACGGGCAGCACGTGCCACCCTTATCCTAATACCCTTGCTGGGCCTACAGTACTTTGTGATCCCCTTTCAGCCAGACACTCCGTCACATATCTATGACATCATATCCGCTGTGCTTACGTCATATCAGGTACGTATGTCATGTTCTTTGTTATTCCGTCTTTGCGTATTACAGAGTTATCTTCTCTTGTGAGCAGGTATTGATTGTTACGTCATTGGTTTGTGTGAGAAAATTACGTCGTTTTCTCAAACATTGATGACGTTACTCTCACAAACAAATGACGTAACAATCAAAACCTGCTCACAAGAGCAGATAAATCTGCAATACGCAAAGACGGAATTTAAACAACACATTATTAGTCTGTTCCTGGGTCATATCATTAAACCTACCACAAAGAGTAGATGTAGACACCTTCGTCACGGTGTTATGTTCATTTGCAACAAATTACAACGCGAATTATTGGATGCACTTTAGAAGCTTAGGGATATGTTATGTAGAATACCAATACAAACAATTTCCTTTTATCAACATTCTTTCTTTCAGGGCGTACTTGTCGCACTATTTTTCTGTTTCTGTAACGGGGAAGTTATAAACGTCGTTCGGCGGAAGTGGAAATTAATGAGGGAGAGACTAGGCAGCGTGGACATGAAGCGAAGTAATACATTTAACGTGAGTCTATTGGAGACGACATATGTACCGAGGACAACTTCTGGAAATGGTTCTTTTAACCGAAAATCAGAGGAAGGATCATCATCTGCGAAGGTATGGGGAAGCAGTTTGTCCGAAATAGAATCATGATTACAGTAAACAACTTAAGATTGTTTCTTATATATTTTCTATTCCACGTTCTAGTTAAAACGTTGATTGTTTTCGACTTCTCAACGAAAATACATTTCTATGCTCAGATGAAAAACGATTTGTCAAAACATTGTTTACCCCGTACATATCTAGTAAAATTGTAAAAAAAATAAGACACCCAGTGCAGAATTGATCTTATAAGAGTATATCTAGTAATATATAAAGTTGGGTAGGCTGACTTAGTGGAAAGTACAATCGCTTTTCACTAAGAAATGGGTCAGGGTTATATTCCCGGATAGGACGAGAACAGATATGGGGTGATCTACCCGACAACGTTTTTTACGGGTTTTCTCACACATGAACTTTTTCTGAGCGCTACCATCCGCGTAGGAAGAGTTTGGTAAACCCTGCTGATGGATAGGGTTATATTACATATAGTCATCAATTAAGATTCGAGTCCTCAGGGCAGTCATATAGTGATCAGTTGAATAACTAAGCCCAGCTCTGAACACTTACATGCAGTTGTCAGCTAGTCCATTAACGTGATCAGAAACTATGTTTTACCCGTGTAATTTGCTTTGCTCCATTTTACCTGTGTTATTTGCTTTGCTCCATTTTACCCGTGTTATTTGCTTTGCTCCATTTTACCTGTGTTATTTGCTTTGCTCCATTTTACCTGTGTTATTTGCTTTGCTCCATTTGACCTGTGTTATTTGTTTTGCTCCATTTGACCTGTGTTATTTGCTTTGCTCCATTTTACCTGTGTTATTTGCTTTGCTCCATTCTACCTGTGTTATTTGCTTTGCTCCATTCTACCTGTGTTATTTGCTTTGCTCCATTTGACCTGTGTTATTTACTTTGCTCCATACTACCTGTGTTATTTGCTTTGATCCATTCTACCTGTGCTTTGTTCCTAGCTGACCCTTACAGATTCGAGGAAAGAGTAGTGGTGCTGTATCTAACCACATTCAATGGTAAGAGGCGAGTAAGGAGGAGCTGCCTGCAAATCAGGCTTTGTCTTCCGT
>JAUMHH010032435.1:0-10286 GCA_032359455.1 Chlamys rubida
TACCAACGCGTAACACCCGTCCGATGACCGTGCTCTGCCCGTGACAGACCGCTAAACTTTCGCGTCTTACTGCGTCTCCCCAAGTTTTAATCACTGCCGGAACACGGATTAGCACGTGTGTTTCACGTGTGTTGCACGTCTCTACCACGTGTGCCACCCGTGGTTGTCCGCGGGCTAAAATTTTGAGCAGTTCAAAACTTTTTGCCGCGTCCGACGCCGTTCCGATTTCTCCCCGCGTCCTGCCACGTCTATAAATCGACTGTAGCTCGTCTTAAACTCGACATCAACGCGAACAACATCGTCTGCTTCACGGGAGACCACTTTTGGACGTGTTTTGGTCGTGATTAAGCCGTAAAGCGCTGTGTGACCGGGCCTTAAGGGACAGCGGCTGATGTATAGAAGAGTCTGTATAGTGTTAATGATTTCAAGTTATCTACGATCGACGTGATCAAATAAAGTACTTTTTATTTCAAAATAGTAGATCGGCGATAAATCTGAAAGTGAAATCGAAGGACTTTGTAAAAGGTTATGCAACACATATAGATACATTGTGCCGTTTCGCCCGTTCTTCCTGAAAGGATGAGATGTACATGTTACACTGCTTCATTCTCGTTCTTTAGTCTTTTTGTATGTTTTACACTGCTTAAGGACGAAAAGTTTTCGTAGAAATTATGTGTCCTGGTCCGTTACGTTCCGTTCTATTACAGGCGAAACTTCTGGTCCAGCTGAGCTCTTTAGTATTTTAATATGCAAAAGGACGAAACTTTTACTGCAAATTAATTACCATATTTCTAATTTATATTTAAATAAGCGAAAGTTCTGCTCCCTTTGTTCTTTCTCATGTTACCCCAGGACAGTGACTTTCTGACAATCACGTGTTTTCGTCTTCATTTCAACAACGGTTTATATTAGATACTACACTGGTGCCTTCATTAAACTAATATACTGTTCACGTTTCATCAGATTATACTCGATCTTTATGAACACTGCTACAAGTCTTAATACTACAATGCAGTAGTGGCCATGGCTGTACCGGTTATTGTGGTGGGTACAACAAGGTGATTCTATTTTTTTATTTTCCAAGTAAAGTCACGTGATGAAAAACACAACCTATTACCTAATTGAAAATAAATTGAATTTGCTCTTTTAACACCTGTTAAATGTATAGATATCGCCCTGTGTTGCGACCGCTGTGCGTTTTGACGTCTATATTGACCGTTTTACGACAAACTTATCTGTAGCCTTTAACTCCTGGGAGGGTTAGGGAGGGGAGGTCACGAGCTACACATGGTCAATTACCCCGTTAACAGCGACAGCCACTGAGGAAGTCCAGATGGCAATAATTTATAGATCCAACTGCTTTACTCCAGTTTGACGTCACGGGAGATTGGAGATACCTAATGTTTTTTGGTGGCATTGTATATTTATCTTTGTACTCAATTAATGTGATAAATATATCGTGTCCCTCGTCACAGTTCGGACAATAACCGAGTTTCAGGTCGTTTCTCTACGGCATAAATGGATCTAAAATGGTACACACAAAGACAGATGACCACAATAATTGATGACGTCATTGCTTTATACTGCTTATCGTCTGTGAAGATATTGGGGCTTAAAACAATGGCCATTTTGTACAGTTTAGGATAGTTACTTAATCTTATTTTCCGTATGTTTATCATCAGAAGTGGTAATATAAAAACACATGTAAAATATACCATAGTGTCATACACTTCAAAGACACGTAAATCATAAAAAGCCGAATCTCCCTTCAATGAATGCAAAAGAAATGATAAGGCCACATTAAACGTCGGGGGTCAAGGTTTGGAAGAAACTTTGAAAAGGAATTGCGCGTGCAATTGCCAATGTACCTATGCACTCATTTACCCTTACCAATCGTTTGTCGACAGAACAACACCTGTTCTATTACAGTTCGTACACTCTTGTCGTCATGGATCTAAACGGAGTATTGCCATGGCAACCATTGCCATCTGACGTCACCTTAATTACGACTTGTGAGAGTTTAAGGCACGAGTACGAGATCGTCTTGGAAGTGATTTTAAATTGAATTGCAGGAAAAAAATAAAGTAGCTTTTATGCATTCATCTACGGTTGAACTTATCATGTCTTCTCGGGATGTTCATTATTGATGTCGCCATACTCAGCCCCCAACAAGTAGCTGAGATTACTGGCAACCCCCGCTCGTCCGTACACATTCCACGTGTTCGAGTACATGCACGTGTTCACCTGCTACACTTAACTTTACCAATGTAAGACATAGGACCGGGTTTTTTGTTCAACGTACATAATTAGGTGAACATGTTGCTTACAATTGTAACGTAAAAAGTAAAACCGGTACGAAACGAGATAATGGAGAGCGGACAGATGACGCTGCTGATACTTGCAGCGGATCTCAGAGAATGGGTTGTCGTGTCTTCTTCAACCTTACTATAGAGAAGATAGACTTTCGGTGGAGCATCCCAACAATATGTGAGAGAGTCGCCTCCACAGTCAACAGGTGTAAACACTAACAGATCCGCACGTCTGTTAGTATACATATGACCAAAGGTAATAGCATTAAGTATTTATTGAAATAAATAAATCTATTCTTACATTAAATGCCTAATCTTATAGAAGATCTCATTGTTTTTCATAAATGATAGGAAATCTGTTGTCTTTCCAACGTTGGGTCCGGATTACAGTTTTTTTTTTTTTTTATTGTAACCCCTTTTTAAAACCCGTGATGGTTTTACTGATACTTTAAATATGTTACTAGTATGAATAATGCGTTTTAAATATCTAGTTCCTCGTCGAGTTTTACTCGCATAAATGTTGCAAATCATACGTTTCGAGTTCTACATCAACTGAACTCATGAGTTGTAATTACACATTGAAAAGTATTTTCTAAAGAGTTCCGTATTTTTGGCCCACTAAACGAAAGCAGGGTATCGATTTTAAAATTCTCGGTTCGGTTTAATAATTTAAGGTTGTAATCTGACATTGATATAAATTATATGCTAGTATTTTAAAACATTTTCGTTACTAACAGCCATACAAGGTAATTTCTATGTGTTATTTTCGCTTTAAAACAGTACTAAGCTTTTGGAGATGGACACGCTCTTGAAAACTTTTGAATATCTAATTGCTTTAGATATATATATATTTGGCTAAAAGGATCCGTAGTGTCCGTTTTTAATATTTTGGAAAACAAAAAAAACAAAAAAAATAAACAAAAACAAAAAACTGTTCAGGTGAATTTTTCCCTTGTTCGACAGCAATAATGTTTGTGGGTCTAGATATAAGAATTAAACATCTGAATATTTTAACCGACATAATATATTCCTTAGAATTAGCGTATCGCATGTGAAATTTCCATGAAAGGTTAGTCAATAAAGTCACGTGGTGTTGTGGCACAGGGAAAAACGGTACGGCTCAACAAGATAACGATGGTCACATTGGACCGCTCGTTTATTTATGCAATGTCCAGATCGTTATGGCCACGTCATTGTCACACCCATAATAACCTAATCCCAAACTCCCATTACGAACTAATTTTCCTTCTCCATGGAGTCGTGAAGGGGTCCCCAGTGTGTTTTTAACTTTGGTCGTGAGAGCGGAGGAGGGGGAAGTTCGCATGTCCAATCTCATGTAGCCTGTACACTTCTGAGCCACACCTACAAACCACTTACGGCATAGATGGTACCAATCAACACCTACCAGCGGAGAGTTTCAGACACTAGCGACAGACGGCGTGCCCTTTATCGCCGATATGTTTGTCGCGAAATTACCGACATGTTCATGAAATAGCATTAATATGTTTCGCCAAAATCAACAACTGCAAACCTTTTCTTAAACATATGTAGGAAAGAAATGTAAAATCTGGTCTAAAACTTGATTATGACTTTAAATTGACAGCATTGATTTGCGTCTTCGCCACAGTTAACCCATCCACCCCTAAAGTCACATTGTAACCTTACCAAATCAAAGTCTGGGCAAGTCCAGATTAAATATGTAGGGTGAATGTGTTAAGGTCATACGAAGACAGTGCCCAACGTAGACTGGCCCCTGTCTCTAGAATATTGAATCATTTAGAAAAAAACCCACTCTAATAACAATTTTGATCACTTGGATGTCTGATTCTAGACTAGCTCTAAACTAGGGGGAGATAAGCTAGTAGTAAAATGCAGTTGAGAAATTCTTCATAAAACTTCGGGGCTGGTAGCCAGTCTATGCCCAACGATGATGGGACTAATTCTCTGAAATATAATATCTAGCATGTAAACATTCCACCCAGCGTTATTGACATGATGGTGACTCTCACTAAACAGTACCTGGTGTGCGTAAGAAATCGGGTGAGAACACGATTTCTCACCCCTTGCACGTATTCTCACCCTGGTGAGAAATCGTATTAGTAATGTACATTGTTCATTGACACGTTAATAAATTGAAGTCATATTTTGATGATTTTGACATAATTAACATGTACTTATGTATATGATACATAACGTTTATTGATTTGATACGTACCCCTGAAACACAAGTTACATATAGGAAGGGGGTGTTATGTGTCATGCCCTGACCGGGCTTCATTCTCGTGCACGATCTTATGTTAGTCAGCAGGTTTTAGTCGAACTCTTAGAGTAAAATTTAAGGTATACTGTAAAAAGAAACTTCAGGTGTAAAAGTACAGCATCAATACTATGTTATTACCGTTATCATCATCGCGATATATTTATTTCAATATTTTTCGGATCTCACGATGCATTTTACAGTATTGAAATACAATTAAAAAACAAAATAGAAACGAAAAAAACACCTCCATAACAGAGATGGAGCTCTGGACCTAAACACTACCATTCTACATTTCACCAATGTTACTATCCAGGAATCATAAATGCACGGAATCAAAATAAAAGAAGATGTATACCTTATCAAGGGAAGTAACTCTTATCTTTTACAAACGTGAACGCACGACAAGCCGAAAAAAACAGAGCTGTTCTTCGAGATTTTAAGTTATGTAGGGCTACACTTTATTTTTTGAAAGAAATATAAGTGAAAGAAAATTTGATTTGTCGATATCACCAGAGAGGGTATGGTATGGAGGGAACAAGTGAGCTTGGGAGAGTTGGGTGAGAAATCGTGCCACACATTCTAATAAGTTTTGCAAGATTTCTTTCTCTTATCCGCTCTTATTTCCGGCTGTTTCTCCCCCTGTTCGATATTAAGCACTATCGGGGTGTATACCTGTCCACGTCCTGCAGGATCCATGAGGAATCGACGAATACGGGGTGGGCTATGCAAATGCAATTAGTACTAATTACTTGTTATATTGGACGGTGACGTCATATCATGCATTAGAAACGGTAACTGCTGAAGATGGGGTCCCGAAATTTTTCATGCGGAAGGCATGTACATCACAACAAATTCAATTTCAGAAAACTGATCTCGGTGTATCAGACAAACTTCTCGGTGAACAAAATAAAACCAACTTCAATTTCATCAAATCATGCTTACATCAACACTATTTTTTTCTCATTTTCGAGAAAGCGACTCTTTTCTTCAGCCGCGACTCGACGCAAGGACAAACATGTTGGAATATTCAATAAATACTGTTTAAACTAACATAAACATTTCCGATCGATTCCGGAATAATGGTAAAATATTGTGGTTATAAACTCGTTTAACCAGATTCTAAAGTTTATACGCATCATGAACATGAGAAAACCTTACAAAAGAGTATGGCAATAACTGTATGATGTCCCGTTTAATCACTTGTCACATAATTCCTGGTATAAAGCTCTGGTTTTTTGCTCTGCACTAGTGCCTGTACTATTGTCACAGTGTATTTAGACGCCAGCGTTGCATTTATCTCGTGAAAGCGCCACCTACTAGTGTATGTTTTTTGTGACCAACCAATCATACCGTCTTCTGCGTAGTTTCACGTAGCCTACGGAAGGTCAGTCGAATTATGCTTCATATTGTTATCACATCCGTAAACAAGAGACACAAAAGGCATGGAATCACTTCAAGAGTAAAAGTACATTTCCGGTGTAAACTTGTAATGTTACAGCGCAGGACGGCTTCCTGGATAATATTATAATAATATTCCGGGAAAAATGGTGCAACATCATATTATTTTTCCGGATTAAGCTTTAGATGAACACGTCGAAATTAAGGCTATATCTTAAAATGCAGAAGTTTTAATTGAGGGAACGTCAAGTCGTAGCGGCAAGCCGAGTTTGTTAAGCCTTACAGTAGCTGTTGACATGTTGACATGTGCTTTGTTGATTAGCATTGCATCATTTGCGACTGATCGGCCTGCGGATTAGCGTTTGAATCTCATTCATAGATTTCCATAACATGTCAGTCAAACATTTCTTAAGCCAGTGATGCACCTTGACCTTTCATCTTGACCACTAGGGTGCAATCAATGGCCAAGAGCTGACCTGACCACCAGTAAAGCTGGACAACGAGCGCCCGACCATTAAGCCAATTGCGTATCGGTTTTTATGTCGTACACGAACTTGCTAAGTTATGTTCCCCCTGAGAACACTAACAAGCATACAAATGCCAGCAGTTAGGACGACGTATGATGTACTTTATTAGTAGTGGTCCATATGTTTGTGGAATGGACAGTCAGGTCGGTGTCGTGGCGTTTACAATAACAGGGAAGGGATAACTGAGCGAGTGTGTACACTCAAACGAAATATTAAGGCCAAGCAAAAGCAAAACATATTGAAATTTGGCGTATTGGTGTAGTGTGTACAGTCTAACGGAATATTTAGGTCAAGCAAAAACAAACAATGAATATTGAATTGGAGCAAAGTCTTTTTGGAATGTATATATGACGTATTGGTGTAGTGTGTACTTTCAAACGGAATATTAAGGACAAGCAAACAAACAATTATTGAAATTGAGCCTTATTATTTTTTATATAGTATATATATAGGTTTTGGTATATTTTTATTTGACATAGTGTATTGTGGAGGGGGTGGGGGAATCCTGAGAGGTGACATAAGTATATAACATAGTACGCTTAGATGAGGGGCTTGATTCATAAAAGCTCAATGAATGATAGATGTCTTGTAGAATGCTTTCCAATCCATTTGAAAACACAATTCATTTTGGTCATTGATGCAAATTTAACCCCGGTATTGAATATTAGAACAAACAGATTATATAAAACTTACCATATACTTATTTTGCCTTGTTGTAGGGAGGGAAATACAATTCTTTGTTTCCTCGAGATTAATCGTGTTTCACGAGGGCTATTAAAGAAACTGTGTTCATCCACGATAAGGGCAATACATAATATAATTAGACCGAATTAAAACAAGAACACAACAGTAAAGACGATCAGGCTTACATGTCATTTTTTTGTCATCTGGTTCAGTCACTCGAAAGATGTAGTGCTTCTTACTAATATTTTCTACAGAGGCCCCGGATAATGGAAATATGACAGTGAAAACTCGAGCGCGAGAGGTCAACACGATATTTTTTTCCGTCTCGTTACCATAAGAATCTTGTCACGTTGATGAGGTATAATACTATGGAAGTGTTAAAAAGGTTAAAATCAGAGCGACATTATGATTACCTGTGTGATATATCGCCACACAGTTAACAGTAATAACTAAATTATTCTTTAAAGCCATTTGTGAGGTAAGAGGTGAGAAAAAAGGAAAGAAGATAATAAGACAGAGGTGTGTCACCGTTTGATGTTATACTCTAGTAAAGTGGTACCCGTTCGTGATGTAATACACTTACTTAATCCTATTCCAAGCAATTGTAATTGAAACAAGCTTAGTTCAAAGATGGGTCAACCCCTATGGGAAATTAACATTAGCTGGGCCCCGACCACAAGGGTAATCAGACAAGGATTACCGTCTTGCACCACCTCATTGTTTATCGTTGATTTAAGTTTATAATGTCGTGATCCAGCTTTTTTTGTCAATGGGGGACTTTAAAGATATCAAACACGTGCATTTTAGATCTGTGTTTATATACGGGCATTTACTTATACTGAAAAAAGTATAGAACCTTAACTAGTATCACTAAAATAGACATTCAAATTAACGAGAATGACTACTAATGTAAAGAATAACTCTAAATGTCTTTATTTCTATTAAATGGAACCTTTCTATTTCTATTTTCTACTATTATAATGGAACCGAACATTAGATGTGCTATTATTTCGGATAGATATGAAACAGTTTGAATATTGGTAACAAATCTCTCAGACATTTTAAAGCCATCTCTGATTTTTGTGGCACTTTCTACATATAATGCCATATCCCCTGTCTTTTATCACCGATTCATTGTCATTGCGTTTTGTACCAGCATTATCAATCTTTGTCCATTGTAATCAAGTTTGTTCGAAGAAAGGGCAGACAATTATTAAGTGTAGTTCATCTGGTATATATATTATTTGTCCTATATTCTTTTTTTGTTAATAAAAAACAGTCTTTCCGAGATTTTTATATCATTTTTAGCCGTCAATTTGCGATTATTTTTATACATCTGAAATTGCATCGCTGATCCTAATTGTTTTGTCTTATATATGAACCAAACATAATGGTGACATTTGCCTTCCATTTTATTTGGATACCTCGTTACTCAACTTGGTGTTATACAAAAAGGTTTATTTTGCCCAGAGGTAGTACTATTGATTAACTATACCTGCCGTTATTGTTGGTTTATACAAATGGATCTTTTTATGGTAATCGGTGTTAATTGAATGTATCACTCATGTGTGACACAAAATCTCAACCCGAGGATAAGACTTTTTAATTTAACCCAAGGCTTTGCCAAGTGCTAAGCTTCAAAAATCTTATCCCGAGGGTTAAGATTTTTTCTGCTTGCAACACAAAGGAGTGATTGATTATATTTCTTCCACACTTAACTATCGTAAATATAAGTTTTAATGGTTAATCCAATACACATCGCCATCATCAAGGATGCATGAAATATGTGGCAAAACTAAAGACGTTGCCCTGTTTTCACTGCATGAAGTGATGACAGGATAGGATGTTTCCATGATACTTGCGCGTCTGAGCTGCCCTTCTCCAGGTAGAAAAAGACATTTATGCAAAGTTTGTGTTAAAAGTAATGGGGAGCCCAGTATCACCCATTATTGTGAATCTATGAATGGAGCATCTGGAGCAGGAAGCCACCACAACTGCTCCGATTGAGTGTCGTCCCAAACTATGGAAAAGGAATGATGACGGATGCTTAGAAGTAGTCAAGAAAGGTGAGAAAGATTAGGTAAACAACCTACCATCCCACATTAACTAGTTTGATGACACAGGCTCCGTAAAATTTACATCTAAAGGAAAGGCAGACTGTCAATTGTCTTACTTGGATACCCTTACTGTAAGAAGGGCTGAGGGTTCCATCAAATAGCTGCGAACATGTGGACACCCCGAACAAATGGACAATAAAAGCTATGGGCCCAAAGAAACAGCAACGAGCCACATGTAACATGAAAAAAATAACTAACTACATGGTCACAATAGAATACATATAAGGGTGTGAGAAGTATTTCCAAGAGTGCTGCGCAAACACCGCATCAACACCCATGCGACCACACAGCACCATCATAATCACTATTAGTTAATCCGAGAGACAATTTGCCGAAGGAAGACAAGACAGGGGTGGTGTACAAAATTCAATGTTACAGTTGCAGCCTTGCACATACCGATGGAACGGGCCGAAGATTTGGGACACGCCTTAAGGAACACCAGAAAGAGGTTGAAGCCATGGAGCAGGAACTCTACACAAGAAATACAAGGAATCAGCCATTCCAGTAGTTACAGACCGTGCTTACATATATACGCAACATTATCATAGACTGGAACATCTTTGAAGTGCTTGAAAGGGAGGACAACTAGAAATTGAGGCCGTCTGATTTAGGTGAGAAGAAGATGTCTCAGCCTGTACCCCTCCCCCCTCCCCCTAGACATGGTGAGACACCGGCGGAGTCATCTGAAAGACCACATTTTAACATCTACGGCAAACTGAATAAACATATTACCGTCTCTATGACTACCTGAAGCATCGGAGTGTTATTTTGACGAAATGACGATATAGATTTCGAGACAAACAAAGAAAACAAGACCCTTTCGAAAGCTCTCAAAATCCGTTTTTAATTGCTCAAAACAATCTTAACGTATATTATTTATACCAAACTGTTGTTTCTCTTTCCTTATACAGTTGTATCATTATAATCAGGTACAACTACGTTTTGTTCAAATGAATCCACAGTAATACAAATTGGAGAATGGTCTGAAAAA
>JAUMHH010032446.1:0-24438 GCA_032359455.1 Chlamys rubida
TCACAAACCAATGACGTAACAATCAATACCTGCTCCCAAGAGAAGATAACTCTGCAATACGCAAAGACGGAATATTTGGTGGAAAGGTTAACATAATCATACGGCTTGATTAAGCGACCTCATCCCAGTTCACAGAATGTAAGTAAGCTGCAGCATACCATGATATATAGTATAACTCTATTATGCTGAAATATAAATCAATTGCGCAATAAGCTACGGTTCCCTCTGCTTTTTTTCTACAATATAGAGTGGAAAATAGGACTACGCGAAAACGAAACTGTTTACAGTACCTTTTCAATCAATATAAATAGATACTTTTTATGGATGTATTGAGTGTGTCACTGACTTGTAAACACGCTAATGTGTCATATATAAAGTAAAGAGTTGGAGTGTGTCATTTAATGACGACAGTTATACATGAGTTGGCAAACAGACGTGTACATTCAGTATTGTGTAGCGGTTCTCTTACTTCAAATGTAAAAATACATGTACATTGAAACCTATATATATATATATATATCTATAATATGTATCTGCTTTAAAGTAACTGCGGTGATTTTATCATTGGGATATCGTTAATATTGTCGTCCTTACTCATACACACAGTACAGAACAAACATAGAAGGTCTCGGTACATGAATATTACATGAAGGGGAACGTCAATATTATCAGTGCTTCCTTTATATCACGTGTTAAAATCATGATTAATATTTACTATGGGATCGAGAATGCCCTGTTTGTACTTATTTAATTGCCACGTGTACCTAGATTTATTAGATTAAATTTACATGAAGGCATAGACGCAACGTAAATATACACGGGTTTGGCTAAGTACAGATATTGTGGGATCAATCGGCGCGACTCTGCTTAGAAACAGCTGTGACGATCGTTGATGGAGGTTAAGTAAAATAAATATGTATAATGGCAACATGTCCTTCAAAACGAATACAGTGAAACCTCTCTAATCCGACATTCTATGTGACCCAATATGCTTGTAATATTAACCTGTCTAATATGACACCCTGTAGGAAACAACAGATTAAAAGTATTTACCTGTATAATCCGACATTCTGTGGGACACAATATATGTCATATAAATCTCCGTAATCCAACATCCCGCGTGGAACATAAAATATAGTTCACATAAACCTGTCTAATCCGACACAATATATGCCACCTTAATCTACGTAATCCGACATCCTGAGGAACATAAAATATTGTTCATATTAACCTGTCTAATCCGACACCTGTGGGAAACAGCATATGGGCCAGGTTTTATCATTAAACAGGGTTTCAAAACACAAAAAATCTTATTTGGCAGGTTATTTTTCGAAGAAACGAGATAGAATGTAACAAGTTTATTTTGGGTTCGACAGGATACCGGATTTGACAGGTTTCATTTCAATTGTACACTGATAGGGTATACGATCAGAGTGGAATAGCGATTCATGTTGATTGTCCTGTGAAACATTGATTTTTTTTGCATTATTTTACAGAAAGAAAACTGATCATTAATTTAATGCTAAACTTGTAGTGTCCCACTACAAAGTAGGGTCTTTGACCCTGTGGACAACGAAAAATGTGTATATTTTGTAAATAAATATAAAATTGTTCATGTAAAAATCTCAATAAAACTACACATTTGTGAATTTGTTTGTATTTTGTTCACTCAAACAAATAACTTCGGCAAATACTGACACCAACGATCAGAACACAATACAAGAACAAAACAAAATGTGCCTTTTCATCAATTTTAATGGCATTCTCAATCTTAACAATCTTATAAAAATCAAAAAAGAAATTACATGTGTAATCAATGGAAGATTTGAGCAACTGGCCACCATCACTCTTTGACTTGCCCACTCTTTCGCTGAAAACTTCCGCCATATATCTTTCTCGCGCTTTCTTTATTTTTCATTACTATCTCCCCTGCTTCCGTCTTTCTTCAGTTGTACCTTTGCCCCCTCACTCCCTCTCTCGATCATTTTCACGTTTAATGAATGAATGCATAGCTTTGGTAGTCGATGAGCGACACTTTACTTTTAATATAGTAACGCATGCGTACATATATAATTCTACGTAATGTAGTAGCCGGAACCTCAGTTACGGTAACGCATGCGCACACAATTATCTGCTACGGCCCAGTGATATGAATAAAGTGACACAGCTGAAGTCTCGTACGGCCCAGTAACATGGATATAAGGACACACTTATCAGAATTAGCTCGTTTAGGGCCTAGTATCATGGATACTCTTATATATGTGCACACATATTGCGGCCCGGTACCATGAATTCACGATCAACACAGCTGTAGATTGACGTTTAGTACGGACCGGTACAATGCATCTGGTTACAAGCTTTCATTTGGGTTTAGTACGGCCAGTTACCAGGGATATACGGTTACAAGTGTAAACAGCGTGTTCTATTTGAGTCCGGAACATACAAAGGTCTTGTACGGCCCGGTAACATGGATTTGATTACAGAGTTGTACAATGAGTCTTGTATTGCCCTTCACCATGTACATGGTGACACAGGGTGTCCATTGAATCCATCACGGCCCGGTAACATGGATTTGATGATAGAGTTGTACAATGGAGTCTTGTATTGCCCTTCACCATGTACATGGTGATACAGGTGTCCATTGAATCCATTAGGCCCGGTAACATGAATATGATGACACACGCGTGCATTGAATCAATACGGTCCGGTACAATGGATATTGTGACACATGTGTCCATTGAGACCAGTACGACCCTGTACCGTGAATATGGTGACACATGTATCCATTGAATACAGCACGGCACGGTACCGTGAAAATGGTGATACAGCTGTAAATTTAAGTTGTGTACGGCCCAATGCAATGGATAAGGTGACACAGCTGTACATTCAAACCATGTACGGCCCTGCACCATGCTTACGGTAACGCAGTCGTATATCGAGGTCGAATACGGCCTAGGCCAAGGATACTTATTTAAGTCTCGTGTGGCCCGGTATCGTGGATATGGTGATACAGCTGTTATGTAAAGTCTAGTTCAGCCCTGAACCATGGATACAGCGACACAGCTGTGCATAGAAATATAGAAATGACATCTCATTCTCTAAAGAACTTACATACTCAGCCCATTTCTAGCATTAAAAAGCTTGACAGTTGTCAGTTATAGCAAAATAAGTTAAATTCCGTGTTTTAAAAAAACTTGAAATAAATCTTAGGCCATTGCCACACACTTGTAACAGGTACAGTAATACACAATTTCTTTAATTTCATCTAACCTAAGAAGTTATCAAACAAATTAAAGTAAGAAAATAATTTCGACGTATTATGATTTCACCCTTATTTTGATTGGGAAACAAGATAGTTTTAGGTTGTTGTCAAACATCTGGAAGACACAGTCCAGACATTTAAAGTTTTTCATCTTTTCGATTGTCGATTATTTTTCAAATTGAAATTTACGGTCTTGCCCTGTAATCAGAAAGGATGGCACTTTTTCAAAAAGAAAATTGCATCATCTGCATGGACGAAAAGAAATAAACCTAGTCTTGTCTCTGCTGTGATAGAGTCCATACTGCTACACCGCTAACAAATATGGTATTTAACTCGTTCACCCCTGAAATTTCACAATGAACTATTCCAACCTTTGAAATAGAAGAGCGCAAATGTGTCTTCGGGGGTGAATGAGTTAAGGGCAAATACGGCACCTGAATTATCAACATATACGCGAGAATAGATGCATTTCGGAATGGATTCATTTCCCCGCACTTCTGGTATAAAAAAACGAAACTAAATGGTAAACAAATATCATTCAATGTTTTGTAAATGCCATTTAACACTCACAATTAATATTTATTTTATAATCTAAATTTATCATGGCAGAAAATATCTCGACAGGACTGCAGTCTCGAGATTTTTTTTAAAGCAAACAGTCAATATTGCCGATAAAGACACAACTAGCATCAGTTATAATTGCTGGTTATAAAAACAGAATGCATTTTTAAAATTTCGATCTAAGACAAATGAAAAAAATGACAAGTCTTTTCTTGAAACTTATTGCTTCTGACATATATGTTGACCTGATGAAACGGTAGTCTCGCAAACGCAGCAACGTCGGCGAGCTTTTTATGTGAATAACGGTAAACTTACACCAAAAACACACTCTTTTAAATACTATATAATAGAAAAAAAGGTAGTTTGATTATTCTCATTTCAATCATATATAATGATCTTAAAATGAATTGCAGTCAATAAAAATATGTACAAGATTATATTTTTTTTGATTTTTCACAACATTAATTAGTTTGTATGTACACTGTGTTGTGATAAAATATCTTTTTATACACGAGTATCATTGTCTTGTTGATGGTATTGTGTCTATAACTGTTGGACAATGAGACTCAATATTGCTAATATACACAAATTAACTTTTATATTGCAAATAAGACTTATGAAATATCATAACGATACGTGTATGTAAATACAAATAGATGTATGGAAAACGAATTCTGCCTTGATTCTGTCTATATGTTGGTATTTGTTTATATAGTGCGAAGCAGAATAAGAGAAATGTATTGCATTAAATATTACCTATTAAAAAACCTCACTCATGTCACATGCGTAAATCTCATAAGATATTTAAAAAAAAGAAGATAAAAAAATTGTTTGTCTCCACACAGAAAAACAAATCTTAAAGTAGAATTTTCATTCAAAAATATCATTTTCGTCCATATATGTGACGTAATCAGGACTTGTGTAGGTTCTATGTCTGACGTAGTTAGAACCTGGGCTCCGGGAGTGTCGTGGATCTTGTGCCTTGTACAGCCACACAAATGATGACGTAAAACACAGAAATACACAAATCCAAGCGAGCCCGAAAGACCAGCCGAAGCTATAAGTCCGAGACGCGTTGATGACCTTTTTGTGTGGAATGAGGTAGCCAGCTAGTATTTCCGTCCGGCGTAGGATGTGACATTTTCCATGGAACAGGGCAATCGACAACGTCAACAGCAGACCTGCCAAAAACAACGTAACAGCAATTAAGACTGTGGTAATTCGTCATGGTGATACATTAAAAAAATATAATTGACAGATAAGGTGAAATGGGGATATTTCCCCTCTGTATAAGACACGCGAAGGCCCCCATAGAGCATTGTTAAGCCCTCTACGAATTCATCTCTGCCTATCCAATTTGAAGACGACATTTATGTAGCTTCATTCATGACGGCACTTGTCATCAATAACAGTAACACTTTTGGCAGATCGCATTACAAGTAACCTTGGTATAGCATACACTGAGAAACGAATTCAGTTGAACTATACCTTAAATTAAAAATAGACATTGATTAAAACTATATTTGACGGATTTTTTTTTATAAAGTAACTGTTCCTTGTATTACTCTCTGCATCGAAGTTGACGAACATTTCAACTGCACGTAGTTTAGAATTGGCGTATCTTTCGTTTGTTGGTATGCAAACTATTCATACTTGATGTTTCTTTTTAATGATTGGCATACGAGGTCAACCACTCAGCAAGACCATATATAGTAGCATTCCCAGTCAGGCGACAAATAATTGTACACATATACTTATACTGTGAATCATGATTTGAGGGATTGTCATAGGGTTTTGCGTTTAAGAATCTTCGTACCACTGCAAAACATCATTTGTATATCATTTTTGAAAATAAAAGTATACCATGCGGGACTTTTATGAGAACATCATGGAGATAAAATAAACAAAACATAATCAACAAACGTATTCTCAGCGTAAAACATCTTGCGGGGCCAGACTGGGACTCGAACCCAGGAGTTCAGGTGGTTTTCTGCAATCCCTCTAAACCGATTTAGCTACGTGCACCTGGACAGCGGAAGTGTACGAGCCCAAATTGTGCCATACACTTATATCTATACGGAAGATAATGGAAGGTTGTACTGTATGCAGGAAAAACGGCAGTGCAGTGGGACACGAATCCTTAAACTGTCTATTGTGTATTGATCTAACGACAACTAACTTTGTCCTTCCGTGTAATTATGAACTTATAAATACAACCGTTCTAATACCCAAGTTCAGTATATTCAGATCACATCTGAATTCCGATGTTTAAATTGAATCCCTCAATATGACTTAAATTGAATCCCTCAATATGACTTAAATTGAATCCCTCAATATGACGTGTCAAGGGATTAAAATTACGGTGACCACACCATGTTTACGGGGTATGTCGACCCCTTAATTAATATAAGTTCCAGTAGCCATATTCGGCTAACCTCGGCTGTTTCCGGTACCCTTGGCGTAGGTACGGAATCTGCCGAGTTGTGACGAGTGCCAGTTGCCTGTATAAACGGTAGAAAACCGCGGTTGTCATGTTGTAGTTATAATATTCTATACTTAAGTAACATTGTTTGCCATTTATAAACCGTATTGTTATAGGTTACTGCCAGTTTGTAGCCGTGACGATGATCTAGAAAACTAGAGTACAGTTGTACTAATATTGTTTGATACGATGGTCACAGCCCCAGACTCATGGCATTACTTTATATTTCTGAGAAAGAAAAACAATATGTTACACGATACAAGTTTGCACGAAACAAAACACTTCCTTGTTCAGGATTTTTGCAAAAGCCAAGGTCATAAAAAGACGGATATCCTTAATGATGAAAACAAATGTCTTTCAAACGTCCATATTTGGTCTAGCACGTTCGTGTTTTTTGCGTAATAAAAGCACGTGCGATCGCGATCTGACAGATGTGACACTGTTGAGAAGAACCATGCACGCAGACGCCGGATCGAAACGTCTAACCAACTGTAAATATTGCACAATAAGTATTTCTGAGAACAAAAAACCCCTACTTAGTTCTCAAACAATGGTAAAAAAATATATATTACACGAGGGAATGTTTCAAAACCATGTGTGATACACGAGTTCCTGGCAGGGGTTTCCTCTGCGTGTGATAGAGTGACGGAAGCCGCCGTCACCATGCCACGACACATAGTCAATCCTATATGCCTAGTTTTATGTTTAATCCTCCTTCTAAATTCTCTTTGATGAAAAAAATAACAAATATCGACTGAGGGAAGATATTCTCTGAATGTTGAATGCGTCATTTTGAAATTCCTGTATACCGCTGTATGTGGCACGCGGATGAATTATGTATGGTGTCGAGCTTGTACACAATACAACGCCTTAACTCTCTGCCTGGCGGTACCGGTGCTGACACATGGAAGTGACACTTTTATTTAGTTATCTGGAAAACAGGGACAATGTT
This sequence comes from Chlamys rubida, assembly GCA_032359455.1. Lineage (NCBI taxonomy): Eukaryota > Metazoa > Mollusca > Bivalvia > Pectinida > Pectinidae > Chlamys > Chlamys rubida. The sequence goes on from JAUMHH010032446.1 coordinate 7,258, forward strand.
TGGCCTTCCAAACACAATCTGTGTTGGAAGTGCGTATTTTCAAAATAAATGAAGACTACGCATTCTACTTCAGAGATATATCTGCTTTTTTTTTATAATTATCTCGTTGATAACCTAAATTAGTTGTTTAGCAGTAGATGCTAATAGTAAATGAACCTGATATTATCATATTATGCAGTTTATATATGTTCTATGTACATTGTATCTTTTGTAGCAAAACATGTATCCTATTTATCTGTATCTGTTTCCATTCTAGCCCTATTTGTATGTACTGTCGTGTCTAGCAGTGTATGTGTCATGTCTAACAGTGTATGTGTCGTGTCTGACAGTGTATGTGATCCCTCCTTACAATGTACTATCGTGTCTAGCAGTGAATCCCTTCTTACAATGTACTTTCGTGTCTAGCAGTGTATGTGTCATGTCTGACAGTGTATGTGTCGTATCTGACAGTGTATGTGTCATGTCTAACAGTGTATGTGTCGTTGTCTGACAGTGTATGTGTCGTGTCTGACAGTGTATGTGTCATGTCTGACAGTGTATGTGTCGTATCTGACAGTGTATGTGTCATGTCTGACAGTGTATGTGTCGTATCTGACAGTGTATGTGTCGTGTCTGACAGTGTATGTGTCGTGTCTGACAGTGTATGTGTCATGTCTAACAGTGTATGTGTCGTATCTGACAGTGTAAGTGTCTTGTCCAGCAGTGCATGCATCCGTTTTATCAGTGTATGTATCCTTTCTAGCAGTATATGTATCTTTTCTAGGAGAGAATTTACCATGTATGACAGTGTATGTATTGTGTCTTGCAGTTTATGTTTCCCTTCTAACAATGTGCTATCTTGTCTAGCAGTGTATGTGTCATATCTAGCAATTTATGTATCCCATCTAACAATGTACTATCTTGTCTAGCAGTGTATGCATCCTTTCTGGCAGTGTATGTATTGTGTCTTACAGTGTGTGTATTGTGTCTTACAGTGTATGTATTGTGTTTTACAGTGTATGTATTGTGTCTTACAGTGTGTGCATTATATGTATGAGCGTTATATGTCTTCCTTTCCTTATGACCATATCTTGCAGTGCATCAATACTAAAACAGTCGAATACTACTACGCTGTTACTTTGTGCTCAGACGACCAAGACAAGTACTGATGTAACAAATATAAAGTATTATGGGATAGGCTTGAGATGCCTCCCTGGTTATATTATATCTATAAATATATTTCATGGCGTCGATATAAGAAATACTCAGACCATATACAATAAAAAAAGGTGGTTGGTAAGCGCATTATTTGGATACAAGGGCATTAAAAACCAACCAAATTCAGGCAAAATTTACTTACAACAAGCACCAGGAAGAGGACATGAACACATAAGAGACCTAAAGCATCATGATACACTACACAATTTGACATAGTGTGACACCTGCTGCAAAAACGTTCTCCTTACCACAGGGGCCTGGGCATTTTGAGGCCGTATGTGGTTTGTGACCTTTCGATCATAGGAAACAAATATCACGCTCACTGACTGTGTATGCTAGTGATGTAGAACGCTCGGTGCTGTTTCCCCCTGCTGTTTTTGCAAAGAAGACCAAAGTTTCCGTCTCTTTGATCGTTTTTAAGAGAACAATGAAACCGTGACTTTAGCTGCTTTCTGTCACGATAGCAGGAAACCGGGTTGAGCTTTTTGTCATTCCAGTATATATATATAAACACAATCTGTGGGGATGTGGTTTATGTCAAATAATAATTTTTACCACTACATGTATGTACAATGTTTGATATTGTTCCGGTCTAAAGTGCACACATACAGTGTCTTTGCTCTCAGGTCCCTGTGCTCTCCTCTTGTCTACTGACGCGGAAATAATAATAACGACGTATGCCTTATCGGTTGATTTGGTTACGTACAGTTCTATCTATCGGAGTCAATTGAGCATTTAAAGTAATTGAACATGTCCGATAGGAGAACATCTATAGAGTCACGTGGTTATCAGTTGAAAGCGAGGCTGAATGTAGGAGTTGTCAGACCATGTGGCAAACTCCCTTCTGATCACAACGGTGTAAACGCGATGATAAGGTGTTTATGTATAAAAGTCCCCGGATGCACCCTGTCAGGCCTATAACAAAAGCTAGAGGACCTATTGATGTCATAATGTGACTCCATTGTACGTACAATCTATATTTATATTGTAAGTGCTCCAGAGATCTACAGCTTTACTTGGCACACCACGGCAAAAAAGTGAAACACAAGTTGGGAAGTGTCAATAAAAAAGATGTGCTACATTTCACAAATTGTATTTGAACGATACTACGGTTAGTTGACCTGATGACATAAATATCACCAGATCGCGCACGCGACGTCAAACCCAGCAACTCACCGGCGACGAGAGAACAGCACGAGGCAAGCACCAGCACCCGGGTCTGTCGTCCTAGTAACCCGTATCCCCCCGTCACGAGACCCGTTACCATGGACAACATGCATAGCAATGCGAAAGCGCTTGCAGCTCTCTCCAAGTCTGAAACAGCAAAGTACATATTACGATATTAGTTTCTGGTTTTCTATTAGAAAGTTGAACACAAACACCAATAAAGGCACTGCTGACAATTCAATATAATATAGCACTTGCAATTGGTTGCAATACAAGAGTGAAGAATGTCTGACTGTTACGGAGGAAGCTGACATGTGACTATTGACTACCTCGTGTAGGTAGATAATAGTCATTGTGAACGAAGAGTGCACATACTATGATGGGTTCAGATGATAAGTCGGGATGGGGGTTCCAACAATAAACCCATCCCCTATCCCCCATCCGCGTAAATGAATAAAAACTTTGCAAAGAAAAACATGGCTGCCTCTAAAGGATATTGACAGGCTTTTGGAGTTTCCCGATACCCCGGGAACCCTCGGCTCCTGCATCCGCCACTGTGATAACCAGTACGAACTTATAAATCATGTGATCTAAGGGTCATCATGGACATAGAGAAAATAACAATATGACCTGGTGGTCATTGTGAAAATATACGTCATATGGTCAATGTTGAATTCTATAGAGGACATTTGACCTGATGATCAAGGTAAGGTATTTGGTTAAGTTTGGCTTATCTTGGTTTTCACGTCCTCGCAACAGCGAAGGTCACGTGGAGACGCTGTTTATTAATTATGGGGTTATTCAAAGGCTTCTTTATAGTGCAAACTCATTTAAATGTTCATAATATGGACATGGTAACATGGCATTCCACTTAGTCTCGTTCTCATGCCAAGGGACTAACTAGTTCTTACCGCCAACCATTCAAAGCCGACCATCAAGTAAAAGGCAGTAAATAGCAACTTGATTTAAACGACTCTAATTTATCTCTTTTATGGAACAGAACCCACAACCTTTTTCACTTTGGCGACCTCTCAACAACACTCAGACCAAAAGCGACATATAAGGGCATGCAAGTCGCTTCTTGCGACCATGCAGTGGGATACAGCAGACCTATTCTTTCCCGGAACCTGAACGGCTTAAATCGCATAGTAAGGCATAAGGAAGAACAAAAATATCCCAAATATTGCAATTGGCGCAGCTGATTTCTTTTGGTCGCTTTCTTGTTCCTAAGCTCAGAACACAAAATAAAGTTTGTAATGCTACAGATAGGCACGGTAGTCTAGTGGTAGGACGCCGGGCTTGTGACCGAAGGGTTGCGAGATCGACTCACGTCACGGCCAGATACTTTACTCTGCTTGTTCGAGTCTACTCAGCTGTAAATGAGTACGTGGTTGGGCAGTGCTAGAATTGTTGAATGCTAGCCGTGAGCGCCGAAATGGCAGCACTTGCTGTATGCTCCCCAGGGAGTTGAGAAAGGTGTTGGCTGGTTGCAAAGGCCCTATAATCACGGATAATAATTTGTGAACCGCTTTGAGACGACCTACGAACTATAGGTTGTGATAAAACGGTATATAAGAACCTCGAATTATTATTATTATTATTACAGGGATTCCCACATATAAAAAACCTCGTAATACACAGGGGCGTGGGGAGACTTACGTGGTACGGCGTACAGATGTGTGGTGTCCAGTGCGGTCAGTCCGTCACGACCACTCAGGTATTCACATTTCGTCTTACGTTCTTGCATCAAGTTTAGTCGTATACGAACACCCTCTGTGAAATAAAGAAAAGAAATCCACAATTAGGTACGGTCAACTAATCATGTGGATTCATTCATGAATTACTAGACCCTTACTTCCTGCATCAAAACCCATGGATTTTTACCTGGCTGTAATCGGGGGGACTTGTGCACTTTGATGTACCCGATAATTATGCTGGATAGGTAAAATAACACCAAACTGGTCGAGAGGGAGGGACATGATGGAGAGATATCCACACGTTCCTTTATAACCAGGATTTTCTTGTGTTACATTTCAGTACATTGCAAGTGTAAAATGGTAAATTGGCGACACAAACGTGAATAACGCACCCAATTGCAACAGACATATCTTCATCTTTACCTGTATTTTTATTTTTGGCTATATTGCACAGAACGTTCGCCCATGTGAGGTAGACAATGGGTTCTGTTCCCAGGTTCAGCATTTAGAGTAAGTGCAACGACGGGTTCACACGTTGTCAGTATAATTTGATTGGGTGGAGTACAGTTGACATTGTTTTCTAAGTGGTATCAGATTGCAAGGAAGAAAATACACCAACATACCGCCTTCAGTATACATGCAAACTTTAACGCAAATGTATTTTTGACAAAGTCATGGATTCGCATTTAGGCATTTGATTTTTGACATCATCCCACAAGATCTCTTTTAAGGAAACACACAAAATCTTGAAATGAATGCACATGAAAATTAAATACTCTTTAACAAGTTATACTTTTTAGCGTCCTACATTTACCTAGACTGTATGGACGTTCATAGTCAAACGACTTAATAAGGACAGTAGCATGAAGTATGACTTGTGATATTTTAATGAATATTCATTAAGTAATTATAATCATCCTTGAAGAAAGTGGATACAACCTGTCTTCTAGTCTTGTGACGCAGCGAGTATTGTCAATGCATGTTAATACGGCACTCATGATATAACTCTGGGTGTACAATCAATCTCGAATATAACGACCTAGAAAAGAAACTCCATTGAAATAAACATCCAGTGGCATTGGAAACATGGGTGTTCATTCTTGGTTGTGTGACTAAATGTGTCTTAAAATCGTAAAATACGTCAAAGGATATTCGCAAATCTCCATAAAATGTTCGTTTCGGTATAAAGTCGCTAAAATGAAAATTCCATAAATGTCGTAGGGATCGATTTAATTTTAGATTTAATATTGTGCGGCGTCATTCTAAAGAAACAATAGCACAACGTCAGCACACAAGGATAAATGCTCATTGATCAGTAGCCTTCCCATCGAAGGACAAATTCAAATATATAGATACTGAAGTGTCGACACAAAAAGACAAATATACATTGAAGTGTCGACACAAAAAGACAAATATACACTGTAGTGTCGACACTAACAGACAAATATATACTGCAGCGTCGACACAAAAAGACAAATATACACTGTAGTGTCGACACAAAAAGACAAATATACACTGCAGTGTCGACACAAAAAGGCAAATAAATACTGCAGTGTCGACACAAAAAGACAAATATATACTGTAGTGTCGACACAAAAAGACAAATATACACTGCAGCGTCAACACACAAGAACAAATATATACTACAGCGTCATCACACAAGGCCAAATATATACTGCAGCGTCAACACACAAAGACAAAATATATACTACAGCATCAACACACAAGGACAAATATATACCACAGCGTCAACACACAAGGAAAAAATATACTACAGCGTCACGCACAAAGACAAAATAAACCATAGCGTCAACACAAAATGACAATTGGTTTGGGAATTCTCTAGTACCTTACGTTCCATTCAAACAGTGAATAAGTGAAGAGGTACTATTTTTACAAGAGTTTACTTAAAATATATAAAGACCGTGACAAGACAGATTACATCCCCACGAATTACACAACAATAAGCGCGTTGTTAGGAGCCACAGACAAAGCAATGTTAATGAATACGTATGTAACATATGGTAACAATAATGGATCATGATGATATATAATTAGCACGAATACGAGGCGATATCAGTGCTCAGTTGTTTATTTAGGGAGCTGTGTCCTCACACAAGCTAAGGCCACGTGAAAACTGTGTCCCTAAAGAACGCGACCACTAAAGATGCATTTCAAAAGTGTCATCTCACTCAAATGCCATAATGACAGACTAGCACAACATTCGGTCACGGTATCCTGAAAACGGCGTATCCGGAGCTATCTATTGGGATACACCACCGGAAAGAAAGACAGTAGGGAAAAGAACAGATGTAGCCATCGGGCAACAGACGATTGGCTTTTCCGTGTCCCCAAAGAGAGGTCTCAAAAGGAAATCCTGACTTGTAAGTTCAGTTTGGTGTCTAATACTGTTTTGCAAAGTAATGCAACATATTAATCGTTTCCTTTTGTTTCCGAACCGACATACATTTGCGTACATTGTACATACAGTAAAATGTTCGGAAGTCAAGAGAGCGTACACAAGGGAATACACATGTACGTGTACAAATATAGATATCTTAACGTTTTCATTTTCATCATCGTTAAACTGGCTTAGCATAACCAGTTGCTACAATGTCAAAAAATAATGACATTATAGCGATGTAGTCGGCTTGTTTATGAGATGTAAACGAGGCATCAGGAGAAAATGTTTGCAAGCGCCAAAGAAAAATCTGATTAAGATAATAAAATTTAGGCAACGTTGATTAGGTACTTACATTGTAAGTAGATACGAAAGCTCATTAAACTTCGTTTTCATTTTTGGAATAGGTACAGTGTACGATTAACACATGTTAACATTTTATATTGAAACTACATGTTTTTAACAGTTCCGTTCAACTGTATTCAATGAGTCGCGGTAGCGCATCTTGGAGAATGTGTTTGAAAAGAACCAGTCACGATGTCCTCTTCATCGGCTAGCCCCGCACTGATGTGGTAAGAACCAGGTGTGACTGAAGAGGCGGATTATTCGTTGAGTGATGTTAACGAAATGATGGACATGAGTAGAACTACTAATTAGACTGACCCCCGTCTCTCGAATATTGAATAATTTAAAAAAAAAATTAAAAAAATATATAATTTTGATCACTTGGATGTCTGATTCCTAAGTTTTAAACTAGGGGAGATAAGCTAGTAGTAAAATTCAGCCAGGAAATTCTTCATAAAAACTTAGGTGCTGGTAGCCAGTCTAAACCTTTATATACACTACCCTTTATTTCATTTGTCATATGGCTTACCGCCAACATATTTCAATGCCGTCTTTACTTACTCACTGAACACGTCATACGTCTTCCTCGATATATTGCCAAACCTCTTTATAGTGTCAAAATATAACTAGACACCAAGAGACAGTATAACGAGTTTTCTTTTACCGTAGTTGTTTTTACCAAGGTCAGTAGTTCATAAAAAAATGCTGATTTATGACAGACATTTTACTTTGATACTATGGATAATATTTATTGTACAATCGCAAGATTATTGTGTGTATTGTTAGATAGCAAGCCCTTTCTCAATACTTAAATCATTTCCATAACAAACATTTTATGTATTCATAAGTGTCTGCTATCTCCCCTCGCGTTACTTAGCCAGCGCAGACAGCAAATGTATTATTAAGGATGTTTAGATTCGTATATCTTGTTCCGTTGTGTAAATACGAATTGGCGGCGACAAAACATGAAACACAAAAAACAAAGGCGCACTACACCTTAACGGATATTACCACGGTGTAATAAGGGGACAGAGTTTCAGCCCCAGGGGACTCTGTTTTCTATAAATAAGAGTGGATGTAAATTCAATAACGGTTCTGCTAGGATTCTCAAGTTTTGCCTGCGCAAAAACCAAAAACAAACAAGGATCGCTTTTATACATAAAGCTTCACCGCCGGAATATTGTCAGAACAACCCATTAATGTTTAAGTTGGGAAACTTGAGAAAAGCTCCACAATGAAAATCCCGACGGTGCTGTTAATACTATATTGAGATAAAGCGATAATTTATTTATGTGATCAGGTGCTTCTAAAGTTACCGATGCAGAGATGATGACAAGGCGTCCCGTCACAGTGTGGGACCGTCAACAGACCGAATGTCACACGTCAAGTGATTCTCATAGACACAGAAGCAAATCCTATCACGAGACATATCGGTTTCGTTTCTTTTTTTACTGATTAATAAATTATTCTTCAACATTATATTTTATTGAAACGCCAAAAAACCATACCGACAGTATGTGACTTACAAGTAGAAACGTCGTTGGTTTAAGCACGTGTTATCTATATTAAGCAACGGGGATTATCAAAGTATTACCCATTAATATTGTCATTTATACTCAAAATACTGTATAGATCTTTATTTCCGTGGTATTTAAATATCTCGGATTTGTGGACTTAACAGATTCAATGAGTCTGAATTTCCTGTAACACCGTTAAAAATCAATCATACGTTTCGACTCCTAAAAAGAAGAGCGATTCATTCTTACGGTTAAGATTTTTGTGTTTTACAGACCACTCATGTAGTAGAAATAGATCTAAAACATCCGCAGTAAATAAGCGCTATTCCAGCATGGAAACATTCATATTAATAGCATTGGTACACACTTATATTTGTACCCCAGGTAATTCCGATGTCTATACCCTCAGACCCTAGATGCGATATATAAAACTCTACATAGGAGTCCCCGGAAGCGGAAAAATCTCCACACCGGAAGTGAAGCTATCCTCATCCTGAGACTCCCAATGCGAAAAGAACTTCTATTCAGTGAAAACCTGACCCCGAAAGTGAAGTCTCCCTCGCCCCAAGACCCTTAAAGTTATATATAATATATCTAAACTTTATTTATTTTACAACAGTTATGAAACACGTTATTTCAACTTATATTAATCACTCTTGTTGGCCCGGATGTTAGCGCGTGAGGGGTCTTAGTGTGGGAGGAAACCTGAGTACCCGGAGAAAACCCACGTGGTCGAGCATGTGACACGAACCTTTTCACTTCCGATTGGGGAAACGAACCCCAGCCGCCTTGGTGAAAGGCAAGTGCGCTTTCCACTGCACCACCCGACCACCCGACATAATTATTAAAATTGATAGATCATATGATTTATCCCCTTATGAATTTTTTTTTTCAGGCAAACTTGTATCACAACAGTGAGTACTAATAAGACAGCGTTGTATTAAGGACCCTTGCACCACTGTCAATAATTCTTTAATGATGGAATACTTTGGTCCTTTGCTCCTTTTCAGCATACCCGAACGTACGCAGGGGATCGAGTAAAATGGGTACATAGGAAATAAATGTAAGGTTGGAAGCATGGGTTGGTCTTATGGCAGACTCTGTAGACTTCCTGCATCAGATCCCAGGAGATACAGGGGTTCTAAATCAAATAAGTTAAAACAAGGCTAGATTATGTGCCCACAGGGGTACTTCAGGGGTAGAAATATCATATAATTTCGTCCTGAAGCCCATTGTAGGGGCAAAATCGGTCGGCACTTCTAATTAACTTCAAGAACTACTTGCTCCTTCGCCTGTTGTGATTTAATCTTTTTTCTACTGTCAATAATTGTAACTTTGTATTGGAAACGTTTTCCTGACATGGCTTTATTTTTAAGAAGTCATTTACGAAAAGAAAATCATACCTGGTGGGAGTTTTATGGGGCAAGACCAGATTTTCAAACTCTTGATCTCTTGTTGCTTTAACCAAACCGAGCTACCTGGTCAACAGAAGATATCTCTTGCCCAGTCTCACTAAAATTGTATTCATAGAAAATATGGGAAGGTTACTGTAGGTAAAACAAAACACAGTTTCTAGTGTTTAACCTGCATTGGGACGAGCATCGTTAATCATTAATAATTTGATATGACAATTTCTTTCTTTGTGATATATACTCAAACTATTACAATGGGTTTTTATTGACGATAATTTCATAATTTTTGTCTTAAACATCTTGGAACCAAAAGTTTTGGTTGTTTGAATTCATAAGTATAATAGATAATATGAAATATAGTGATACACATTTTTTAACATGTAAATCTTGATAAAAGGTTAATCAAATGCATAATTTTATTCTAAAATCACTGATAATTTTTTTAGAATGATTTGGTACAAGAAGATAAAATAAGAGGCAATGAAACTTTTATTGTATTAACTTATCTGTACTGATGGAAATGTTGATATTTTATGTGACCAGTCCCGTAAGATATGTTGCAATACATTATAGATAATGAATTGATATGTTAATGAGTTACACTAGTTTTAATTGACTGGTTACAGAGGCACCTCCATGTGTTCCGTTATGTCACCCTCCTGCCTCAGCGTTTTAATCAAAACCTATTGTGTTATCGGTACAATTCAATGTTGTTGTTTTTTGCATTGAAGAGTACAGGTTATTTATTATGTTTGCCTCATTGTTCAAATTGTCATTGTACTTTTGTTGAAAGTGAAAGTAGATATTTATAGATTGTGCATAAATCCTTGTTAGTATGTATGCAAAGTATGGTATGTAAGATAATTTGATATACAGGGACGTGCGATAAGTCTTCACTTGATATCGTTTTCCCATTGGATTCTATGTTAATTTACCATTTCTTTATAAAAAAAAAATCTACTTTATTTTTGGCCCATTTTCATATACATTTTGCTCTTAACTTCAGAATGACTCAGTACTTCTATAAGTCATATTGATACAATTAAAAAACATTCTGTTGCTTTTGACATCATCCTCATATCACGATGCTATTTTTTTCCATTATTAAATTATTAGTTTTAAGAAACAGAAAAATTTGTAAATATCAACTACAGAAGTACTGGATAATTTTCTATTTGTTTGCCAAATTTCATTGAAATGGAATGAAAAGCAAAGTCAGGGAAACTAAAAAAAATTAGTAAATAAACATAAAATGCAATTGGAAAAATATGGTATCATGAAAGATTTATTGCACGTGACTGTAATATGTTACAGTATTATAGATGTAGAAACCTATAATGATTGACTCATTTGAATCATAATATTGTATTATTATTATTATTATCATAACATTACAATCTACAAACGGCATTTTCATTACCCAATAGTATTTTTGAAAATTGCTTTTGGAAACAAATTGTTTTGCTACCCAACTAATAATATCTAGAATGACGAGCCACAGGGGCCAGACTCATCAGTATGGTGGTTTAGAACTGAAAATATCACTACTACATTCATTATTTTTTATTTGTATTGATTACTGGGAAACTTATTGCCCAGTCAAATAGTCCAGCCCTTCTCCGATAAAATACATGTTCGCCTAGTGTTTATTTCGCCCTTCACTTGTAACAAGTTCATAGTTTATGATGTGATTAATATTCGCCCTCATTGGAGAGGACGAAAAGTCAAAAATGAAAATGAGGCGCAAATTTCCCGGTATAAAGTCAATGTGCCGAGCTCCTGCCACAAGAATGTTTTTCATAAAATACAGTGGGGACACTTGTGTACATATGGAAATATACTGAAATAGAAATGTTCTGTCATGACATGACCCGACGGTTTTTACATGTGATTTAGCTTCAAAATCTGCTTATTTTTTTCTATTCGTGGGTTTTGGCGGCTTTCACTAGATTATATGGGACCAAATTCTAACAATATAACATAAAGAATCGTACATTTTCAGCGTCATGTAAATAAGCTCTGTTCTCTGGGATGATCATACTAAAGATGGGAAAAAATGACAAGAGAATGACTACAACTTTTTAAAAAGTTGTCTTTTGTCTATCTTTCACTTAAATTTTGCCCATACATCTTCCCTATTATAACATAATAACAAGAAGGAAGTGATGTCAATACCTCTTTTTTATTATTGAAACTATATGTGTGGACTGGACACAACAATGCATTAACTCATTCACCCCTGAAGACACATTTGAACTCTTCCAATTCAAAGGTTGGAATAGTTCATTATGAAATATCAGGGGTGAATGAGTTAAAGTTCATATTACCAGTGGGGAAAATATGTTCACATCTAACAGTAATGATGTGTACATTCTCCCACCATTTTACATACTTACCTCACGTTTTATCTGGTCAGAAGTTCTCTCTAACCCCCTGGTGTATGGCAGATATGACGTGAAAAGAAACAATGATATGACGTCCAGGAAACAGGCAGATATGACGTCATAATCACATCTCGACTGAGGAAGTCGTGTGCAAATCATTATTTAAAAAAAAAAAAAAAATGCTGAAAAACAATTGTTTTCAAATATTTATTTTGCAATAATGTCAGAAAAATAATCTTCCCCTACCTATGGGCGTAGCAGAGAATTCTCCAACCTGACGAGTAACTTTTTGTGTTCTATTTTTGGTTGTTTAGGGTTAGACAGCCAAAAATTAAACCCCAGGTTGGAGATTTCTCTGCTACACCCTGAATGGTAGGGAACGATTCTATTTATGAATATATAAAAGTTGTAAATGAGTTCATGGTTGAACAGTGCTTGAATTGATAAATGTTTGCTGTGAGTGCCTAATGGCAGCACCGGCTACCGTTTTATTTATAATTATAAAATAAGAGATATTAGACCAAAAAAATTGGACCAGTCTTAGTGTTCATAGGAATAATGGAAAACCTATGTTCAAATATAACGGCAATGGAATACTTAATCCGGCCATATAATAAAGAGATATCATTTTCTTTATGACAGAAAAATAAATTTCTCTGAAAAATGTCTTATTAAGCATGCCATGATTTATGTTATATTGTTGATGTTGTTGACATGCCTAGCCTAGCCTAGCCTAGCCTAGCATTGTTTGTTGAAGTAAGTACAAATTTGATGTTAGAATTGCTCAAATCAATGAAAACGCTTGCTGATAAAAATGGTGTCTACACATACAAAGTATTAAGTTTTTAAATAAGAAATAAAATTTTATGACATAATATAGTGTTTAATAGTAAAATGCCCGGTGCATCTTTTATCCATGTTAAATTTTATATAATAATATTATTCATATACCCTGTCTCGTGCCGTGTAAAAACATACAACTTGTATACTATCTGTGTATTTAAAACGATTATTGGACACTTTCAAATCGATCTCAGTATGATGTAAGTAATGGAGAAACAATGCCCTGGCTGTAGATGGATTAATGCTTGAGTTGCTTGTGCGTTACGTCCTATTAATAGCTAGAGTCATTAATGGGCAAGCCACGTTTTAGTGGTAGAGGCAAACTGGAGAAAAAGCACCGACCTGCAGCCACGTATGCAGCCAGTGCCTGGCGACTGCACCACGTAGACCTCAAACCCGTGACGCGGTTGAGGAGGGCTAGTGGTTGGGGCAACCACCGATTAACATTAAGCCCTCGACGATTGCACTATTTCATTTACTGTCATAGTGTGGTCTTCTCCGTAGTGAGCAATATTTGATTTGCAGACAAGGGTCTCCACATAAAGCAATAATTGATTTAGTACATAATCATTTATCCCTTCAAACAGTGTTTTGCATCAAATAAGTTATATAAGACATGCATTTAATACTGAAAATCATATTTTTTTAAGAAATGAATATTTTCATGTTAGTAGGGTCAAATGCGTGTCATTTATTGAAAAGTTTGTCGGGTACAGTTAACCCTTTCATCACTGTAGACCATAATGGACTCATCCAGACCAATGCATGGTAGAGTCTACTAAAGTTACATAGGGTTGAAAGAGTTAAGCCTGTGAAAACAGTTTCCTCGATTATTGTGTGATTTAAATGTAACAGGTAGAATACTTAAGGAAAACAATCAACATTTTCATGAGTTTTTAAATTGACTGACAAACGATTATGTACATGAAAATGAAAAGGCTTGCTTGCAGACAATCTATATTACATGAGTAATATACTACCTATGTCACTAACAAAATATATAAGAAATATATATCAAGTGTTAATAAAACCCATGTGTTTGGTTTAGTTTATATTCCTGTATAAATAACCTTGATATTGACTTTACATATCAGAAGAACCATCACAGCTCTGACAATGGCCTATAATTCTTGTGTTGGTGTTTTTTATTATTTTACTATCTTTATGTCATTTCACCTTCTTAGTGAATCAGGCATGTACATGGATTCTTTTAGGCGGTTGCTTTATTTTCTTTGACTTATGCCACAAAATGATACAAGAGTTTTGATTAAATTAATTCTAGATATCATACATGGATTCTTTTAGGCGGTTGCTTTGTTTTCTTATGCCACAAAATGATACAAGAGTTTTGATTAAATTAATTCTAGATATCGTGATCTATGTTCGACTGCATATGTATAATTATTCCAATTAATGAGTTTACCACAAGACGTAATATTTTACAAATACATGTATTGTACATAGCCAAACATGATAGAAAGAAGAAAATACAATTATTGTAAACAAAATGTCTTTTCTTCCTTATGCTGTATTTCTGCATGTTTGTCATGTACAGAAATTCTCTTTGGTAAATTTTCATGTTAATCTACAAAATCAAAAATTTTCATTCTATTTTGGGCAATACAAAAGGAGAAATTCCTCAAAAAATTATGTGCCTGTTTATGTAATATGCAGAAACATTTTTATTGTACGGAAAATAATGCAGACGCTTTTTGCAGTAACTTTTTTGAGTAGATTTAATGTTTAATTTTGTAGGCTATTTTAATAAGCCAATACAGATATATATTATTTCATAACATTCCGTATTGCTGTCTTTTTATTATTTCCTTCGCTAAATGGCGATACGTTTTTTTCTTTTAGTTTTTACTAACTTTTATAGAAATGTGATTTTAGCCAAACATAATGATAGTGATATATGTATTAACCATATGTTGCGTAAAATTTTCAGTGTGAAACATTTTGTTAGGAAGGATTAATATTAAAAACAGTCAGCTTGGCTTTTAAGAGTACCAGGTAAGCTGATAATATTTATAGCCCCGCGAAATTTCAAAAAGTTGTCATCACAAGACATCCTTAACCAGTACAAAGAACTGAAGTACTGTGATTGTGTTTTTATGGATACTGCACATATTTAAACATGCACGCTGCACATCGTTTTGTTTTATAGTTCATTACACAGAACACTCATTGTTTTAGAATTTATTTGAATGGTTTAGCAACATTGATGTATACGGCACTTTGTGGACAATCACACATGATTGTGTTCAAAATATTTCTTATTTCCCTTTCCTAGTCGAGGTGACCTAAAATTACGTTATGTTTTGAAATGATATTTGACAATACAACATAGCATTGCCATGGCAGGACATGTTAATTACATAAAACTGATTATTTAAATGTACAGTATCATACGGCATTGCCGTAGCAGGGAAATTGATATACAACAAAGATGATATGTATTTGTGAACATTGCGCACAGACAAAATTTCATACTCACACCTTAATATTGCATTCTTGAAAAGTTTTTCTTTTTTTTCTTTATTTAATTGTTTAGAAAATTGATAAAAATTAGATATTAAGGAAAATGTATATTTTTTAGAATAAAATCAACTGAACACGTTCAAAATTGTCAACTGCCAGAGTAGTAGTTACAACGGTATACGATCGTAATTTATTAATAACCAATTACTAACGTCACGTGATATACTAATTAGGAACACCTTTCCCGTTGAAAAAGGATGATAATATCTCAAGGGACATCTTTTTTTTAACCTGTATACTGAACTGTTTTTTAAGAGAAAGATGGAAAGGAAGGAAACTAAAATATATTTAACATTTCTTTTCTTTTTAAATACTCTCTTCCCCAAAGGTACATGTTATGTATCCGATTACTAGTTGATGTTCTGTTGAAGGGATTTTAACTGTGTAATATTCTTTTTTATTATTATTTTGTTTCTTAATATTAAAACATTCAATTATGATACATAAGATACTGAACTGGAAATCAAAAGGAATATTAATATATTTTATTCTCCAGTATAGTGTTTAAATTAGGGTATACTGATGTTATAAATAAACTAACGGTTTTACTATAGAAATATTTCTTACTTATATACATAATTTAATTTGTGTTATGATTACCATACCCTAATGAGATTGATAGTGATATATTGTGTTTTGTGCACTTGCTAGATTGTATGTGGTTCAACGTTAGGCTGTGAATTGTGATTTGCATAAATAATACTTACTGAGGTACAGAAATAATTTATTTATAATATAATTTGGTGATGAAAGTCGGTTCCAAATAATGTCGAAGTAGTTAATACTGCTCTGGAAGCTTAGTTTGAAAATTATAGACAATTTACCTTATTTATACCATTAAAAGAAGAATAAAATATGGAAATCACCTCCAAAAAATTGATACATTTATTATTCGGTGAAGAATCAATATGGTGTAGCTGCCGAATACAGTTTCATTTTCGTAATTTCCATTTATCGTATATATGTTTGAAATTACATTTTTGCTTTGAGTGTTTACTTCAAAGACATTCTGACACAATCAGAAACTTACCAATGTTTGATTATCCCCTTCTTTAGTCCAGTAGGGTTCAAATCTGATCAATAGAGATCGCTAGACCACCCATTCTTACATGTTCCAGGTAGTCATCGACGGTCGTATTTTAATGTAATAAAGAAAATTGTTTGGATTTCAATTTTAGTGTTTTGTTTTGTGTCAGTCATGTCATGATAAAAAGGTCTAACCTTTATAGTTGGTCAGTTTCATTGACTTTTACCTTGACTTGTGTAAGGCTCCCCGTATCACTGCCATACACTGAACTATACATTGGAAACTCCTTCTTCTGGCATGGCTGTAGCTTTGATAAATCGTTTCTGAAAAGAATAATGAAATAAGCAAAGTATAATTAACAGCTTTCAAAGTGTAAAATTCAGTTTAAACTTTGTTTTATTCACATAACATATGTAATACAACCATGAATTGAATAAATGAATTGGAGACAGAAACTAGTGTCAATACACTTATATAAATCTGTTACCTTTCATCGAACTAACATTACAATGTAACAACTAAAGCTTAGGGATAGTGACTTGAATAGGGATAACTTGCAGGGGAAGTTAGAAGGTAGTTGGGGGGGGGGGGGGAAATGCAGTGTAAAATATGGTACATGTACAAAATAAGTTATATTCAACGGGGCTCTA
>JAUMHH010032447.1:0-10286 GCA_032359455.1 Chlamys rubida
ATTGTAAAGCACAATTAATTCAAATTTAACAATACCCTAATTAGTATATATCTTAGTCATTTACTGAGGAAACCAAATCTGTAAGTATTTATTAGTACCTTACAGGTGTATAAGTGATACATTTACACTTTTTTAAAGAATCAATATGGTTTAAAAATGTTTTATTGTTTATTTGAATAATCAGAAAAATGAAATCGAAAAGAAATTTTCAAATGATAAAAAAATACAATTTTTAGGAGTTTGAAAACTTTTGGACTAAACGGAAATATGTATGCATGGATTTTTACCATTTAAATAAATCCCCACGTCTTTCAGGTGAGAATTGACAATGCCCTCAACAACTACTCAGACATCAGTTTCGTAAACGTTTCCTTATCATAAGGAATGCCTTATGTTTCTTTCCGTATTAAAGCATTATTTGAGTTAAAGGGAAATCTAGTTCAAGACATTTTCCTTAAATTTCGTAATGCTTTACTGTATATAAGATAATTTTAATATAAGGAATTTCCCTGTTTAAAAAATGTGCATACAAATTGTGGCTATAAATAAGAATGATACCCATAGGGGAGCTGTAGCTGCCCACCCTTTGCAATATCACGATAAATGACATCACGTCAGATCTAGATAAAAAAAAGTAAAACGTCACAGTATGCAGATTATAGTGAAACATGTATATATATACATCTGGCAGTTCAGTCGTTATGCAAAAAAAGCATGTAAAAAATATCATCCGAGCTAGTCAAAATCGAACACTAGTGACATACTTTGGGCTTTAACGTATACATTTTATCAAATAAAAAACTATTAAAGTTAAATTTAAACACGGTAATACAGACAACGCAACAATTACTGGAATAAAAAGGATTTATGAATGTATGTATTTGGACTGGGGGCTTATCTTTTCAACTCTCATATGGTTCAATCTGTGCAGATGCCTCTTCAGCCTTATCCATCTTGAATGAGATCAGAATCTCAATAGCTCAAAAACCAATAGCGTTTCCCTGTCTTTTATTTAAAAGATTTTTTCTTTTATTATAGTTTCCTTTCATTTGAGATGTTTTCTTTAATTTCAACAATTTTTTTTTTACATTTTCAGTTTCCATTTTCTTTTATTTTCGGCATTTTATGAATTGATTTTCAAGTTTTTAACTTTCCAAAAATCGTTCATTTCAGCCTCCTTCATACATGTATGTTCCCTCATGACACAGTTTTTTTCTTAGTTTTTTAAAAGGAATATTCAGAGTTTAATACTTTTAATCCTTACTTTGAAAGCAAATCAGATAATAAAGGAAAGGTCAGGGACTATATATTTATCACAGATGAAGGAATATTTCACTGTTATTTCAAACGTTTTTTTTTAGTCTAATTCTTTTTTCCAAAGTATAAGGAGACACTTTTCAGTGTTCTGACGATGTTACATTTTATGATTTGACCAAAAATAGTAGTATGAAACACAGGTAAATCTCAGGTGAATATTTAGGTGAAAATATAGCCTTTATATGAAACAGTATATAATCGACTTGCTATTGTTTTTCATAAAAAAAACACCTGCCCATTGTTGGTAAATATGTTGGCACTTAGAGAACACCCCATTGTAATGTGGTTTATGGACCATGGCTTATTGTTCGCCCAAAACCATTCACGCGTGTAGATCATTACTTGTGCTTAGATGTGTATCTATCTTACCTCTACATAAGAAAATATCTATATCTAACCTCTTTTCGTGTATCTAATCATGCGTTGAGATCCGGTCATTACTGACCATTGAGAAATTCTCAGGTATATTGAAAATACTAAGATATGTTTCAATCAGTCTGTATTGTGATTAGATTGTAAAAAGGTTCACGAAGCACGACCAGTATAGCCTTTGTGTGACCTTTCGATGATTAGTGCTGTAATAAGATTGTCTGAGGAAGGTGACGGAGTACTATCGAACTACTATGGTTGTGCTACATGAACCGTTCTACAGTCAGTACTTACACAACCTGAAGAAATTGATTAGAAATGTTGTGTTGAGATAATAATGATCTCCAAACAATTTTATCCAATTTGGATACTTTTCACAATAGATATCCAGTCTTTAGGAACTTAAATATCAGTAAATAGACGAAAAAAGGAATCACCCATTTAGATACATTGTATTTAGTGTTCCCATGCAAAATTTCCTCAAACTTATTACGATTGATATCATTCACATTTTGAAAAAAGTCATCACATCATCAGCATTTAAGTAAAACGTGTGGTTTGTATTCAACTTTAAACATGTTTTATCTACCTTTTCTAGGCTCAAATCACCTCTTCTTGTGTTGGTGGACCGTTAAGAATATAAATAATAATAGTCTTCAACTACATTTTGTTTTATGATAACACTATATTTTTAGCATCATGATTTTATTTATTTATTGTAAGGCCTGTCTCGTTGGCTAATGATGAAGTTTAAGAACTAAAACTAGACATTTAGGTTCTGTGTTCTGTATTCAGGGTATTATTTCACATAACACTCAGTTGTTATAGTAAGTTTATACTTGTTTGTATGTTTATACAGTGTAGTATATTTCCTCTCGATCATTATTCACAACATGACCAAAAGGAACGGCTTACTATTAAACTGTACGGTAAGTGGGACGATATCGACTTTTCGAACGTGATGTTTCCCTTTCTTGATAGTTATATCCCTGCTTTCCAAACCTTAGGTGTTTACCTGTCGTAGTTGAATCGGTATTAATGAGCTTGCTCCGACTGTCGTGATTTTCCTGCTCGATGTCGACTGTCGACGGACAAACTTACAACGCAGGGTTCCAAAGATGCAAACTGATAACGACATTTAATACGTTTTGTGGTCCCCATCATGATCTCATTTGGAAATATACTATTTCTGTGTGTGATATGATGGTACATTTCTTTTATTATGCTCGTTAGTGTGTTTTGTTGTTTCGTTGGCACTACTCTAGTTCTCGCTATGGTGATGTGACATTATGTGGATTTGACATAGGTTTACAAGGCGGATGTCGTCGATGAATCAGAAGACGCTTAACCTTCCGAACACCTTGATTATTTCCTTGTTTTAGGGCCTCCATGTCAATATTTCTATCGATTTTAAGTTTTGATCAACTTTTTTGTTGACACTTGTTGTTGTTTTCAGTTAACGTAGTTCCTTTCATAACACTGGGACTTAAGCCAACCCTCCCTTCAAAAATTTGTTGTACAATTTCTTATTTTTTTCTCCAAAATATATGACGTTCCTGTCCAGTTCTGGTTGAGGATTTTAAAAGGGTTGGTACTGGTACTTGAAGAGTGATGATTGCAAACATTTCAGTTATTATCAATGGTACGAGAATCCTTGATAGTTGATATGATACTTTAAATTATAATCTTTCATACAAATGTGACAGAAAGCTGTTAATATTGAACCCAATACAATCCTGTATATTTATTGCAGTTAACAGTATACATACGCATAGATAAATCTCAGATAGCAGATTTTATCTTTTAGATAAAAAGACACCAGTGCATAGATATCACTCGGAGTCCCTCAGAAATTCAAGGAGATTAGCCATGTGAGCAAACAGCAGTCAATCATCTGGGATGTGGAGTTCTGGTCTGCCGCTTATTGCTGGGTCTAAAACAATGACAGAAGAGTAGTTGTCTGCATACATAAGCAATGGCTTCTGAGTCACACAATCGTGACGACTGGTTTCACAAATCAGATTTGGAAGAATACTGTGGTGACACTAATATCGACATTCTAGACCAAAGGTACCTTGAACATGGGCTGGATCTTGACGAGAAGTTTTCAACACCTCTTAATGGTATAGACGAACATAAGATACTTTACCCATTTTCGTCAAGTGAAAAAACAGCTGATCCAAACATGATTGAACAATGGAAATCGGAGCCAGAGAGATATAAAAGATGTACACTCGATATTGTTAGTGTTCAGGAGGCTGTGTGCACCCCACTAGACGAAGATCACTATCCTGCGGAGAAGATTTATATTTCTGGGAGATCGAAATGTGGCCAGGCCTTCAATGAGGATATTGTAGTTGTCGAAATTATACAAAACCATCCTGGGAACTCACAATCCGATTGGCCAAACCGAGTTGAGGGGAGGGTTGTAGCGGTTGTAGAAAGGACAAGATATAACGATATCGAACATCCTGTATTTGTCTGCACTGCAGCTGATATGGAAAGAAAGATAATGTTACCGTCGTGCAAAACAGTTCCAAAGATAAAGATCTCAAACAGGCGTGTTATTAAAGAAAGGAAACAAGAAGAACAGTATTTGATAGAAACATACAGTTACAACGAGCTCAAAGGCTACTTAATGTTCGACAATTTTTTCAAAATAAAACCTGAAAAAATCGAAAGTCTGATTTTTCTCGTCGCCTTTCTTAGATGGGATGTCGTCTGTCAATACCCTCTTGGCGCAGTCATCGGAGTTGTCGAGGTTAATAGTTCTAATAATTTGCGCATCATAGAGCTTCAGCACCGGATTCCTTCACGCTATACACAGGAAACTTTCCGGGCAGTAAATGATATAATCGAAGAAGAGAGCGGAAGGCAAGAATCTTCTGATGTTGACGACACATTAGTGTTCACCATCGATAGTCCGAATACGAGAGTAAGGGACGATGGTTTTAGTATTGAAGATATACCAAATGCTACAGATACAGAAACCGAAACTGCATACAGAGTTGGTGTACATTTAGCAGACGTTTGTAGACTTGTGCAAAAAGATGGCCCAGTTGATCTGGAGGCAATGGAAAGATGTCGGACAAACTACGCTGGTATGGGAGCGAAACCTTGCCATATGCTGCCGGAGCCTTTGAGTACTAATATGTTGAGTCTGATACAAGGTCAAGCTCGACATGTCTTCTCTCTGTATTTTGAAATTAACAAAGATGGAGAAGTACTGAAATACCCTGAATCGAAGAATATAAACAGACGTGTGATCAAGCCAAGAAAGAACCTTTGTTATAAAAAAGTACAGGACGTGCTGTTAAGAGACGAAGAAACAGATGTTCCTGGTTTGTCAACAAAGTTAAAAATAATGTTTGAACTAGCAACAAAACTAAGAAATGATCGGCTGCAGAAAGCCCATTTTGCCTTTCCTGGAAATGCTTTACTTGGATTAGAGGAAGACAAGGATATTGCCATTCACGAAGCTCATTATCTTGTTGAGGAATTCATGATTCTGACAAATATTGCGATTGCAAATATTTTAGAAAATGTTTATCCTAAAACCATTCCACTACGCACCCATGCTTACCCTGACGCTCAACAGACAAGTTCTTGGTTGAGAGAACAGAAAGGTATTGCAGATATCATCATGGATCTCCAAGATCGGAACTTGCCGGTCACGGATGAACCACATATTATTGGACTTGAAAACGGTATCGGAAACGAAAAGATAGCAATTGACCGACGAATTTGGAATGAACTGCATGATGCTAATGCAGCGAGAGACCACAGGAGACTGAACATACTTCTTAGAGCGGATGATCACCATCCAAAGCAAAGTGTCGCATTACAGAAGTGGAGACTATTCCAACGTAAGGCAAAGTATTCTCGATCGCTAAATGGCACGGATGAACTCCATTTTGGTTTGAGAGTAGACCTTTATACACATGCTACATCTCCTATCAGAAGATATACAGATCTGGTGATTCAAAGGCTACTCCTTGCGTCAATCGAAAATGAAACTAACCCCCCATACACTGCACTGGAAATAGATGACATATGTGATCGTTCAAACAAGGGAAAACACAAAGAAGAAAGATTTTACGAGCAGTATCGAACGCACGTGCAAGCTGCTCATCTGAAAAATTCGAACGCAGTCAAAGTGTCCGCTATCGTTGTAGGATTGCCAGATCAAACGACAATTAAGCTCACAATACTAGGATACAATCTTTCAGAAGAACCATTTCATTTACGATTTAACCTGCTAGGATTGTGCTCCCAACCGGAACTTCGACGTGACGGAAAGATCAGAAATGTGCTTGCAAAATGGAAGAAACCTATCTACGATACATATCGTATAGCTTTTCACTTGAGAAAGGAAATCCAGAGAAAGTGTTGTTTTACTATTGACCCGAATGGTAACTCTGTCTTCGTGTCGTACGCCGACTGGGTTTCTTTGTTACGAGCTTCCATTGAGGATACATCGACCGAATCGGAACAGTTGTGTATGGCTTTTCGTCAAATCGAACAAATACATGAAAGCATCCAAGACAATGCAGACGACCATATATTTTACGCTCCTGACGTATGCTCTGAGGTAAAAAAGCAAGAATATATACTTAAACATCTTTGTTTCTTTCAAAAGATGTTTGAAGTCGGACAAACGCTTACAGTTCAGATAAGTGGTCAGCCAAGGAATGGTTGTCTTGTACCCACAATTCAACTGGTATATGTTACAGAAACCATTGCGTTTTGTCTCCAACACGTGGCAGATCCCATTCCTTGTCTTTCGAAATACACCACAACGCCAACAAAGAAAACCTACAAAGATGAGGGAGACTATCTCAGAATTTGGACTCCAATACTGGAAATGGAAGAAGTCACAAACATCATACGCGATGGAGATTCTCCTCTTGTGAAAAACGTCCCAGTGACATTTGATACAAAATTGACTGGGACATTCATTCTGAATGCCAGATTCTGTAAAGAACGGAACATTAATTTGGGTTTCAAGAAAACATCCAAGGAGGACAGTATCGCTGATGAAGACGATGCAGAAGATGACTTTGACAATGATGATGAACATGATGTTCCATTTCATCCGGTCGTATGCTGTGACTTCCTTTGTATTCGTCTGCCATGCGAAGGCATGGATGTCAATACAGTCAGTAAACATGACGGAACAACAAGTACTGAGTGCAGCAAAGACAGTAACCAGACGCATGATTGGGTAGGCCATGCCAGGACAACAAAGACAAGACGACTGGGGGCAAAGACCCGCGCTAGGTATGAAATAGGATTCAGTCTTCACAACTGTCCAGACATACCCGTCAAAGGAAAGTACCTGTGTACTTTGGAACTGCTCATGAAGTCCAGTGTTCACAGGTAAGTTAGTGAGAGATGTCTTTCTTACTTAAACGGTTACAGCTGACATAGTATCAAACACATTACCTACACGTCAGAAAATGTGATGTGCAGGAGACCCAAGAATGTTTCACTTCAAGAACTTATCTCACATGAGTGTTTACAACTACATTATCTGCTCTATTTGTCATGTTCTTATTTATTTAAATATTGATGAAAAGTCATTTAACAGTTTTTATTTATCAAAATGTATCGACCGTTAGTGATATTACAAGAAAAGTTATTGGATTTTGCTTTTATTTTTCCAATCAAAAGGCGTGCAGAAGAAACTATTAAAGGTCTCCGGGATGCGACACAGTTAGCAAAAGCAATTGCTCTGGGAAGGAAAATTCCAGAACTAGGTAAGTATTTTAATAAATAGTTACTTCCATATAATATGTCACGCCGAAAATATCACGTTTTATTTCTTACGATAGTACCAAAGGTCAGCACTTACTCTTTCCAGACAAATAAAGTATAATACATAGAATGCATTTATTTTTCATTTCAATAAAATTCATCCCCATATCGTATTCTTGTTGGTGAATATTTGCAGGCTCACTTAAATTGTCGACCGGTTAAAGTTTTCAGTTCAGGTTACAATTTGTCGAATGGTGAATGGATTAATTCCCCCAGGCCAATTTGAGGGCTAATAAATCCCCTAATCGACTTACAAAATTACAACAAAGCTTATATATCATACTGTATTATGTAAAGTGTGTACTTGTCAGGTGGATATGTTGCAGCATGTTTACAATTAGAATGAACGAATAGCTTAATGTTTATTAAAATAATTATTTATTTATGCATTGCAATACTTATCATTAATCTGAATGCGTTCGCTGTATAATATTCCCAAATTCCGTAGTGTTAAAATTTTATTAGCTTTAACTAAGAAAGATTGAGCAGGCAAGCCTGCATGATTTATGCATTGTGTCGACCTCGAACGAACAATGTCGCAAAATGATACCGCGAACTAAAGGATTTTGGCTCTTAGTAGAAAAAGATTTTTTCTCCATGTGTTGTTTATGAAACCTAACATTAAACCAAAAATCCAATTCTGGCACACCGTCTTCATGTTATACCATGAACATGAGTACCGCGGGGCGGAACACTATACGCCCATCGAATGCCATAAAGTGTTAAATACTTTCTTACATTGAAATAAGATCTTCATCATTCTAAGTGTGGTTAGCTGACATGCTATAAAAAAATGTAGGAGAAAATCTCCGGACGAAAAATCAAATACTGAAATGAACAAAGGGCAACAACTTTTGCAAAAACCGTCGAGTCAAAATTCTTTTAGGGGAGACGCAACTTCATATCATGATTATAATGTATACCAAGTTTCAAAGAGATCAGTCGAAAAATGTAGGAGGAGATTGCCGGACAAAAATCAAATACTGAAATAAACAAGGGGCAATAACTTTTTCTAAAATTGTCGAATCAAAATTCTTTTCAAGGAAACACAACAACATGTCATGATTATTTACCCTATTAAGTTTCAAAGAAATCCGCCAAAAAAATGTAGGAGGAGATCTCCGGACAAAATATCAAATACCGAAATGAACAAAGGGCAATAACTTTTGGAAAAATTGTCGAATCAAAATTCTTTTAGGGGAGACACAACTTCATCATATCATGATTGTAATGTACTAAGTTTCAAAGAGATCGGTCGAAAAATGTAGGAGGAGATTTCCGGACAAATAAAAGTCTACGCCGGACGGACGGACGACGCCATACCATAATACTCCCGTCAAATTTGACGGGCGTATAAAAAGCTCTACCTCAAACATAGTTTAATATTTTGTGTAAGAAGTTAAACATCTGTTTTGGTATTATGGAATTAGTGTGTTCCGGATTCTATTTGGAAACCAGATTTTCGAAGCTATCACGCACAGGCAAATAATCAGATCTCTATATCTGCTGAAAGTTGATCTAAATGTTTGGAGCCGTTTTCCTCGTCTCAGAGATAGCCGTATTTCAAGCGAAAATGGCGATTTTATCAGTGTTTGACTTTGTTCAAGGAACCATTGATAACAAATGAATTTAAATGAATCTTTTCGAATATCTTGAATCCAATTTGTTTTAGAGCGTTACCATTTACATCACGTAGAGAGTCTACCACGGGATATCAATGAGCCAAATGTTGATATTCCAAAGAACAATGAGATGCAGCAAGAAGCGATTGATGCAGCCCTCAGGTTGTCGTTCAGCTTAATACAGGGACCACCCGGTATGTCGTCTATTTCAATTAGTGCTGTTCCATTTGATTGCCATCTTCTAATATTGCATTTGAATATATTTAACATGATTCTTCCTTGATTTCAGGTACAGGGAAGACGTTTACAGGTATCAAACTGATATACCTATTTCACCAACTCAACAAAATGGCTGAGGGTGTCGGACGAGAGAGAAGACAAATTCTTTTCTGTGGACCGTCCAACAAATCTGTGGATCTCGTCGCTAGTGAGTTCTTTTAAAAGTATTTCCTTTTGATTTGTTTGTTTATTTATTTATTTATTTTGTGAGAAAATCCCAGTACGCAATTTCCGTACATGACGTCATTGTTGGACATGCATATCGTTGTAAGTGATGGTGATATTTTTCATATTTGACATGAACATAATTCGTTAGTGTTCAATTAGCTGGCTAATTTTGTGTCAGGGTTTCAATAAGCCATTTCTTCTGTATAGGCATATCTTTCCTTTCGTTGTGAACGATCTAGTATAATTGTTTATTTTGGACATTACATATAATATACCAACTCCACTTGTGACAAGGAAACATTAACAGTTTTGCCCGGTAATCAATCATGATCGAAAAGAAAAGTAATATTCCTGATTTCTTTTTTTTTTTTTGTTTTTCTTAAGAATTCCCTACACGTTTCCCTCAATTTATCTCCAAACCCCTTTATAATGCCAACACTTGTTTGAAATATGGTTCAGCGCGTTGCTTACACTCCATATAAAAACTTCAACCTTATAATCGACAACAGCCTATTGATGGTGGTTGTCCAACACTTCACAAAAAAACTTGCCCAAAAACTTTCACTTCAAATTTAACTAAGTCCAATTGAGCTGTTTTTGGCCCCTAAAATATGAAAATATGGTCCAGCACATTGCTTAAAGGACTCACACAACTAAATCATTTACTATATGTTATTACCAAACATTTTAGCTAATAACTTTAATATTTGAAGT
>JAUMHH010032469.1:0-10285 GCA_032359455.1 Chlamys rubida
TATGTATTTCATCATTTATAGCATGAATGATACCATGAAATAATCAACACAGCATTTAAAGATCTTCCGCGGAAGAAGAAAGTCTGTTGTTTGGTTTTGATTTGACCAGGCTTGGCGAGGACCGCTATGAATGCTGTAAACAGCAACCAAAAATCAATGTCACCATGTTGGTGGCCATTTTCATTCATTTGGTGGTTCGAGTTGTTTCTTGTTATGAGTGTAGAAGCATAAAAATAGATAAGCAGTTAGCTTAATTTATGCTCGCAATGCCATAACAAGTAAATAAGTTTTTAATTATAAGGCGCCTTTATACATTTGGAATAATTAATTTTGTAGGTTGTTTATGTTTTATTTTCAATAATTATTGTAGTGTACTCTAGATACCATGCATATGCAATGGGTGTCTCTCCATGCAGGCTAATTATTGGCTGCTGATGAAGTCATCAGTATTAATTTGTGCTGGTCAGTGATTGGTCAATGAGCTTTAGGGATCGCGTCCCCTTCTTCGTTCAGCAGCCATTTTGGAATGCTTATAGAAGCACTGCCTATTGGAATTTTGAAAACACACCCTCTTCCTACCCCTAATGTCAGTTAATGACTTTTGCATTGTTTTTAGTCGGTACGGTTTTTGCCCAACCCCACTTAGGCTAGCTGACATTTTTTGTTTATATTGTGTGGTAATTGCTCCTATGTTTCTAACATTGCAACTACTCTATGTTTTAATTTCTTTCAAGTAATATGATATTGATGATTAGAGCCATTCATATAAAGTGGCTCTATTATAATAAATTTAAATGTCACCATTTTGGTGGCCATTTTCATTCATTTGGTGGTTCGAGTTGTTTCTTGTTGTGAGTGTAGAAGCATAAAGGACCTTTATCTATTTCCTTGTGTCAATTGGTACGGTAAACTAGTCAGAGAGCAGGTTGGTTGGGACTGAACTAACCACTTTCTTTCTCCAAATTCCAGTCGTTTTGCCCACTTACGTTCTCTTCACCCCTGGATTATGTCATAACAAAAGCAAGGGCTCTGTACGTGCATACTTGTTAAAGTTACAAATACATTGGCTTGATCCTTTGATAAATATAAAAACAAAATGCGCGACACAGTAACGGTAAAGTTGACTGGCTTTGAAGTCGGGTTTCGCAGTTCTGTATTCTTCAAACGCTATGAATCACTGAAACGATTGGTCAGTTTTTCCACCTGAAACCAATCAAATAATTGACTGTCTGCCTTCCATTCCCATTGATTGTAATTGTATCTGTGAACTTTCAGGAATTATTCATTGGATTAAATAACTTAAAGTTTCACTGCAGTAGGAGTATAAAAATGCTTTGTGAATACATCACTTTTAGTATTGTCCAAACAGACCGGTTTGGGTAGATTGTTAGTTTCAAGTTCAAACTATTACTATTTCTTTTACAGTTGGACTATTGTTCAGTTTTAATAGATTCATAATAGTCTAGCTGGTGGCGTTGTCACAAGTAATCTTTTTTATCAAGTTGAAAATTCTAGTGGCACTAGTGGTGAGAGTAAATTTCAAATTGTTGCTAGTAAGAAACAAAGCTTTCAAAGCAAATTCAATACCCAAAACAAACGTTCTTATTTGTTTTAACCAATCTATTCCATATTTTCGTATTGCAGAGTAATCTGCTCTTGGTAGCAGGTATTGATTGTTACGTCATGTGTTTGTGAGAGTAACGTCATCATTTTTTTTCTCGCACAAACTACTGACGTAACAATCAATGACCTGCTCACAAGAGCAGATAACTCTGCAATACGAAAAGACGGAATAGTAGTTAACCAAAAATTGTTGTTCTTCGATTTTGCTGTAATTATTTGTTTTATTTTCCTAAACAACGGTTAACTCTAACCAACGTTTGAGCAACCAGCGTCATCCTCGCTACTTCAGGGAATAAGTTCACTTACGCACAACCCACGCCAGGAATAGATCATATATCAAAATTGAAGGCACGCCCTAGCTTGTTCATAGGTCTCAAGTAAAATTTGAAGGAGGATTACAAAGGAGCAACACTCGACTTTAAAGCGAGTCAATGTTACCGTGGAATTATTTTGATGTACATCAAAGGATCACACAAGTTTTCTCGTTTTATCCAATAAAGTGGAGCACACTGAGACTTCGATCTATTATGACATATTCCAGGGGTGCTAATGAGGGCGTTAGTGATTGTAAGCCCTGGTGTATCGAGGATGTGGGGGTTTGTATGTTGAAATCTCATAAAAATGTCACAAATAAAAACTGTACTAAAACTGTCACAAAAGCCAAGTCAAGATTATTATGAAAGCTTCACTGATTTTGTCATGAATTTTCATAAGTTAGTGAGCGGTTGAATGACCATGCTGCAAGCCCGATTGAAATACATATATTTTTACATGTGTTTATAAATGGCATTGGAATTTCTAGCAAATAATTATGAATTTCTGTATATATTAAGTGATTAACCGCTCAAATAATTGTCCAATCATACAATGATAATATTGGTCAAACATTAACAGCGCCTTATTTGCCATTTTTAACCGATATTACGAGTTTTTCCAGGAGCATGGATGAAGACCAAGAATAAGATATGAAATGAAAATAAAAATGAGTTACATATAAACATAAGGTGGGTGATTTTGTCATGAATGGTAGCTTTCCCAATATACAGCGACTGCGACAAAAAGTCACCCATTTTGAATGGGTATTTCATTTATAGCTTATTCTGTTATCTTATCCTGGTAAATAGATATTTTTATATTATCAATACAAAAAACAATTGAAAATATTGTCACATGAAATGAGATATTTCTTTATTACCTCCTTAAATGATTAATGTTACTAGGTAATAAAGGGCGGGTACAGAGAAAATTTTCTGAAACTTTCAATCATGTATTTAACATCGTCCAAATGTTATTTGTCATGAATAAACGTATGTAGTAATACATTGAAATCTACGATAACATATATTCCCAACGTTTCAAACTAATTCATGTTTTTTTTGTTTCTGATATCTGTATTATGTTTTTCTCAATTATTAGGCGAAGCAAGAAGTAAGTGCTGTATATATAGACTGTCTATTTTATCTATTAATGGAGTACGTCTACAATCAACAGAATAATGACGTCACTAAAACGTATTACCTGTTACAGCATCTAGTGGTTGTTTGTTTCATGGGAGTGGATATATGGCAATAAAATTTGAAGAAAAAATATTATGTATTTCAAATTTTCTAATATTTGTTTGCTAACCTTGCAATGAGAATAAATATGCGTTTTTACATTCATCTCTACTGAAGGTGTTCCATATATTGCCTTCTCTATGAAACTTGTTTCATATTCGGATCTTATAGGCTATTAGTTTTCGAATCCTTAGGTACAACATATGTTTTAGAATAACTTGATTTATGAATGTTTCATTGAATATTGCATGCAATGAAATCTATATAATATATCTTGTATGTTAACAAAATACCAAATAGACAAAAAAACGTTTAAGAGTTTATTTATCAAACAAGTTTTCATTAGCGGTAAAAGTGTAGGGATTCCCCTCAATCCTTTAATTGTAAATCAATAATCACTGGAAACCAGTCTACAGGATTTGTTTGCAAACTGGTCACATGTATAGGGATTGGGAGAAATATTTAAACTTGTCATAGTGCTAGTGTAATTCTAACTGTTCTAGTCCGGTAATATGAATTCTACTCCGGTAATGTGAAAGAGAGTGACCTGCTAGTCCGGTAATATACATGCACGTGTTAAGGTTAGTTCATATTACCTGTCTGGGTACTGGGTCACGTGGTCAGGCATACCGTCACACATACATGTATGTAGGCCTAACGCCATTTGTATTATTCTTAGCAGCATGTCTAATGACG
This sequence comes from Chlamys rubida, assembly GCA_032359455.1. Lineage (NCBI taxonomy): Eukaryota > Metazoa > Mollusca > Bivalvia > Pectinida > Pectinidae > Chlamys > Chlamys rubida. The sequence continues at coordinate 3,876 of JAUMHH010032469.1, forward strand.
TATTACATGAAGCAGCAGTTTTGAGGACAAGATTTGAAAAACTTGTTATCAATGTTAGCTTAATACTGGAATTTGAATAAATATTTTGTTAATTGAATTTGACTTATTTGTTTTAATTTAGAGTTCGCCGTATGACAAATTCGTTATACAGGTTTTGTGCAGGTTACATTGGCTCTTTGGCTCGTGAAATATGAAACCCAGACAGGTAATATGAGCCAATGTTCGGCTCTGGAAATATGAAACCCAGACAGGTAATATGAGCCAATGTTACCAGCACAGAACCTGTATAACTAATATTATAACAATAATATTCAGCAGATTTTCTATATTTAATATTGAATTGTATTACATTTCCTTTATGGGCTACTTTTTATGATGCATCACAATAGGCATAACTAATTACTATCTTATATAATGTGTGTACATGCATGCTATATATTATACATAGTCACGTTAAATAAAAAAGAATAAACGTAACGGAAATGGGTTAACATTGGTGTTGTTTCAGTTCATAATCTTATGAGACGGAAAACAAAACGAATACATTTTCATGAGCTGTTTCCGATACCTCTGATCACATAGTGTATATATGATGGGATTTACCATATTATTGATAAAGAAACACCAAAGAAATGTGAAGTACAGTGACAGACCAGTAAAACTGAGACTTTCTAAATAGTCGTGACTTGCAAGTAGGATGCTTGTCAGGACTAGATATGGGACGTAGCTAGCAATGTATATTACGGTAATTATCATAATCATAACAGTTGTTCTCTTTGCACTGATTGAATGCCTGTCTTTCTGAGTATCTTTACATCTTCCACGTTGAAGAGGAATTGCTTTTCGAAAACATTCCCGGAATACTGTTGTTCTAGGTGTTACCGTATCCCTTAATTCTCTCCATTTCGTTCGCTTGGGAACATCAGCTGCTAAATCCTGTACCGCGCAGAACAACTCGTCGTCCTCTACCACGATAGAACTGTCTGGTTTGCTACTCAAGGATCCCATGCTTATTTCAACAGACTCCATAACGTCTTTATGCGCCTGTTTCGTCGAAGCTGTACATTTTGCCGTTGTTTTCTTATGTTTGAATATTGCCCGACCAATTTTGACATAGAATACTGTCAGAGCACCACCGCACAACAATAACAAAATCACAAGAGCTAGATTAAAACCTAGCATATAATGATTGTATGTATGTCTTGTTGAACAGATAGTACCTTCAACTCCATAATGGGTATTGAAAGTTCGACGACCAAATAGAACAGCGGCCGGCCACGTAAACAGGCCCGATATAAATATGGCGATGACACATAACCACTTGGCCCTGTTGTAGGAAATCTGACGGCGCATTGGGTGACATATTTTGCAGTATCTATCATATGCAATTATCACCAAGAGCGATCCTGCAGCACAACAAATGAAATAGGTCAAAACTCTCCTTATTTTGCAAAGGGCGATCATGTTGTCCAACATTAACGGATACCGGAGGTCAATGACAGTGAACGGCATGGCAACCGTACACATGGTCAAGTCTAGAACGCCGAGGCATACCAGGTACAATCGGCGGTTTGATTTAGGAAACTTTAATATGTAGATATATAACACATGAGCATTTCCAATTACTCCCAAAATCATTAAAATTGACACGAAGATGATACCACCGATTCTGTAGGTGGCATAAATATCGTTAACGTCCTGTAGAGAAAGCCGTTCAGTCTTGTTAACAACGGAATGATTGGTTTCTGTCATATCGATCATTTCAGGGGAGAGTGTGACGAAAGTTGCAGCAAAAAATAGGTATCTGCAATAGAATACACATACACTAGATTAATAAGCACACATTTGTTATTTTTAATGAATGCTATCTTAATCTTTTATAATAATAATAATCACGTTTATAATTATAAGTTAAATTCTTGAAATGAGTTGTGTACTACTTACAAGTAAGATATTTCCCTTTGACCAGATGATCCTTGTCTAGTCGAAGCACTGAGCCGATAACTATACCCATCAGCGTAGTATCGTGTAGTACAGCTTTCCTGTTTTCTAGGGCGAGACTAAGTTATCAACCACAATTTCCGTCGGACTGTTCTCACGTGAGAGGGCAAGGTCAGACACTTAGTGCGTCTATATCTTGGTACACGCATTTGTCACATATGCATCTGCTTAATTTATGCTCGTAACGTCATAACAAGTTTTGTAGATTTACTGTTATTTTAATTTAGATCTTGAATTGTTGGCACAATAAACGGTTTAATGATTGGCTGCCGATGACAGCGTCAGGATTTCTGAGGCTGGTCACTGAATGGTCAAGGGGTCAGAGGTGACGCTATGTCACTCTGGGACATATCCCCGCATCAGGCAGCCACTGTATTTGTACGCTCATCAAGCTCTCAGTATAATTAATTTTCAAAACCACCTCTTCCCACCCTTTCTGTCGTCAATATTTTGTTTCTTTATTTTAAAGGAGCGTAGGTTGTACAGATGTAGTATTTAACATTGTCCAAGATGACTATGTACTGTGTATCATTAGATGCATATAATTTGTAACCTGACAGGTTGTTGCTAGTTTATGTTGAAGTGAGACAACACTTGCCGACTGGTCAGAGCATTGGGTAAACCTACCTCCCCTAATTAACAGTGTTTGGGCAGCCGGCTCGCAGTAATCATGTAAAGATGGGTTTGGCAACCCCACCATTGACCAATATTTGGCGTTTTTTGGCATTTATTTGGCAACCCCACGATTTTATGCTAAGAGCCCTAGTGTGGCTCTATTGATATTAATTTTGGCAACCCCACTTGGGCTAGCTGTTATGTGTGGTGGCAGCTACAGGGTTATTCAATTTGTCATATAATTTTCCATATATTATTGATTTTATGCTAAGAGCCCTAGTGTGGCTCTATTGATATTAATAAATCCAATGTCACCAATCTGGAGGCCATTTTCATTCATATTGTTGTCCGACTTTTGCTTGTTATGAGTGCAGGGGCATAAAAGAGATATAATATTCATGCTTTAATTTTCCAAAACGTATTCTGTGTGATTTTGTGTGAAGGTATTATGAATTCGAAATAAGACGTGAGGGAACAGTTGAATAGTAACTATCTTGTGAGAAGAAAAAAATATATAAATCATAGCGATAACAATGATTATAATCAAGACAAGCATACATACAATAAAAATCAAGATGGTACATGCTATAAATACCATTTAAACTGTATAATCATTCTTTCGAAACGCGCCATTTACGATCTGGAAGACATGTTCTAAAGCTCTTTATAAGCAATGGTATTAATAAACAACTTTTCAGGTGTAAACTAATAAACTGTTTTTCTTTTAAAGATATCGTTTAGTGAAGTACAGAAATAAATAAAAATAAAACACCTATAAGATACGGGTCTACTATGCTGTAAGGTTGCCGGTTTGGAATGCTAACCGATTATTACTCGTATCGAATGTGAATAGAATATAAGATATTATTTAAGTACAAATATATGCATGCAAATTTGATTTGTATATATAAGAAATGATTATACGTTTCTTATATATAAAAATTGAATTTGCATGCATATATTTGAGGAATAATTTCTTTTTCTTAACATTTCGCATCAATTTCCTTTTAGTTCTCGATCTGTGTGATTTGTTCCTTGATATTTCACAAAATACACTCATGGAAGCTTATACAGATGTCTACTTTTTTTCTATATATGTTTTTAACTTCAAATCAACATAAAAGTGAAAGAAAATATATTACCGATTTTGTTTAAGGAAACAAATTACGATATTTTGTAGTTTGTTACTGATATTCTTAAATCCAATAGATTTTTTTAACCCATTACAGAATAATCCCTCGTTTATTTTAATTAAACTTTGCTACAAAATCCGCGTCATAGAGTCAAATAAGATTAAGATAAGAAATAATATTATAAATCAACATTCATGGTTTAAATTGTAGAACACGGGAAACCCAGAAAAATATTGTCTACGATTTCATAGATTCAGATTATATCTTCGACCTTCAAGCATAGACAAATTGTTTTAATGTTGACTGACTTAATATCGCAGTTCTGTAGAAATCGTGCATTTCATCACCAACATATAATGGAAGGAATAAAAGCAACAGAGAAAGGCATGCTCCAACGGAAAACCGTACTCGCTATTTATAATTCATCGGGAACTGAGGGAACACATTATACGAACTTTTCCAACATTTGTTTTTAAATCCGTCTTCGAGAATTGATCATATTAGAATAGCAAACAATATCTTTTACCGTCTATTCACAACCACGTACTGTTTCCCGTTATTTTGTTAACATAACTTGGCCCAATGTATTCACGACGTTTGCGATTAAAGGGACCTTTTAGTGAAATAAGTGTTTTTTTCTCAATACTTTCAAAAACTCTTTTTAAACAATTCATATAGTTGAATTCGCAAGAGCTAATGTTTTCTTTGTGTTCCTATCTAATAAGAAAGAAATGTGTACGCTTTACAATAACTGTTGGTGAACTTCTAAATAACTGAGTATACGCAAACGCGTTCTGTTATCAAATATGTCTTTCTGGCCGAGGCGATAAGGTACATGTACATTAAACCTTTATTCATAGGAGTGCTTTTTATAGTTTTGTTATCGCTACTTGAATTATCGATGAGTGCGTGACATTTCTTGGATTTAAATTAGATTTGCATGACGGGTTTAATCGATGAAACAAAGGACGGTTACCCTTCCAGAACACATGATCGAATTTTCCATGTACGTATTCAAGGGTCTCCATGTAGATATTTCCTTTGTTCATATTTTGCCCTAGTTTTAAAGGTTATGAGTTCAAATGATGGTTTTGTTGAAACCTCAGTATCCTCTTGTTGTGCTTTATTCACCAAACTGCTTTGGAATGCAGATACAGACACTTATTCTGAATAAACAGCATCCTCAATCATCCTTTTAAATTATTTTACGTTTACGACTACTGATATGGTACGTCCTGCATTTTCAAATTCTCCACATGATAACCTCTTCCAAAACTCGTTTCTCGTTACTCAAATCCAATCATAAACAGACATATCTCACTAGGTTTATATATTGTGATACTTATCATTCTTGCTTACGATTATTGTGTTGAGTGACAAGATTGTGTTATATGTGAAATCAGACTCACAGTGGTTTCGATCGACAGCGTTTGTACATGTTTGTTTCGCACTTAATGGCCCGGATGTTAAATAAATTTCGGTAGTAGCTATACGCATATTTATCACCGGTTGTCCAGAAAAATCCTGATGAAAGATAAAACTGACCACACTGGACGTTTTTTTCAGTTAATGTCATTATCAACTAAGTAAATAGTCGCTAGGAGATATAAATTGTCAGTATCTAATCGATTACCAAGTTTAACGGTGTCGTTTGGCTATATAGCCCGTTCTCTTATTCACTTTTTACTCAAACATACCCAAAAAGTTAAAATTAATCAAAAGTGAAAAACGATCTCATTATACTAATTGTCTTTATTTGTTGCCTGTATTTATATCAAAATTGCCTCTGGTGTGTATCAGACCTTATTGTGAGTAACATGCTCTTGTCGAATCAATTGTTGATTAACCAGATCACGCGTGAGTCGAACAAAGGGTGACTTAAAATAAAATAAAAACACACATCCTGACACACCAATGTAGCATGGACTCCGTGTTGGGGACTCAAACCATTCGATTTTAGTTAATAGTGCCAATCACGTTTTAGAAATAAATTTGAACATACCTTTTTAAAACCCAAATTGATTATTTAAATTGTCATCTAAAAAATACCCAGCTATTTGCTTTTATATCAAGCAGTTACTGGATAACTAAAAAAGGGAATTGATTTTCATATTACTGAACACATTATATGATACTTTCTTCATCGCATACAAATATGATTCAACTCTTTTGATAACGCGGTCGTCGTTGAGGCAGATTTCCCATATTCCCTTTGGTTGGCGTATGAATACAGTCGGATGTCACGTCCAACGTTAAAATGAGTACTGTTTGGTTACGGTAAAGCTTGCTTTGTCAGCCAAAAAATACCACACATAGCAACAAAATATTACAATTGTTTACCAATTTGAAAAAAAAGCGATACAGAGTTTCCAGTAGTCTGATAAGTTCGGCATTGTGAACGATTGTATAAATCAACCACTAAAGGATCGCAAATTCATGTTCCTATTATATAGTTCAGCCAACGAGAATACGTTCCTTTATAAGTTACATCAACCTTGTTTTCGCCTTTGATATCTTTTTAAGGTAGCAGAGTACAGTAGAAATGACTTGACCCTAAAAATAAAGGGCATGTCTCGGATAAACTTGGATAGCGGATTCATCCTGCACAACACACCTACATATATATATATATTTATAAACTACATTTTGAATACGTTTTTT
>JAUMHH010032480.1:0-10285 GCA_032359455.1 Chlamys rubida
TACATCTAAATATATACACTGTACATCTAAATATATACACTGTACATCTAAATATATACACTGTACATCTAAATATAAGTTTTATGTTATAATGAAATGGGTTATAAAGGGCAACTTTATCATGCATACAATAAATATTGAATCCAGATATATTCCTATAGAAGACCACATTAAATCTCCTATGTGAACAATGTACAATAAAATAAAGGTCAATCTGTCACACCTTCACAAAGCTTTAGAATGGCTGTTATTTTTCAAAAAAATCTGCTTCCTGAATAATTTCGATTTCGAGGACATTGTAAACAGCTATCTAATAATTAGATCATCAATGAACATATTTCATCATGTTTTGTGTTGTCATAAAACTGGATTTAGAATTATGGATCAATATCGGTATCGACTGCAGGCAGCGTGCTCCCCAAAATTGATAAAAACATGATAAACCCCAGCAAGTTGATGAATAATACAATTTCTCATTTGCTCTGGTATGAAGGAGATATGAAGACTTGTTTCCCTAAGAGAAGGCTATGTTTCCCTCGGGTTTTGCTCCCAAGATATATTATTTACTTAAGATAACAGAACTTTATATATTTCCTCACAACCTAGGCAATAAATATACATTTTGAGTAAGTAAGTCGATAATTCATGTCATGTTATAGGGGGATAGGATGTGTACTTTAGTATAAACCGAAAATCTGAGAGTTACACAAAACAATATGCAAACAAGCCTTTCGGATTGATATGTCTTGCCTATGTCCCGCTTTGACAATCAATGCGCATGGCAAGTTTGGTGGGTGTAGCACTTATAGTTTCAGAGAAAATAACTTAATGTTGATGAGATGCTGACAAAGCCTATATGGACCATGAAAGGAAGGCGGCAACCAGCATTTGATGCAAGGGTTGAGATGTACTACCTAAGATGCATCAATGGTCCAAGTTTGGTTGGTGTAGCACTTATACTTTCGGGGAAACTAACTTAAACGCAAAAACTTAATGTTGACGCCGCCGACCCTGGAACAGCGACACCTTAGACTCGCTTCCGCTTCTTTGTGGCGGCGAGAGAAAAGACTGGTAAGTGGTTCCAGACTGCATGTCAAACGACAGGGTTCTAGTCAGCAGATATCTCTTTCTTGAAGAATTTAAAATTTCAGCCATTTTACTCCAAATTTACCAAAGTCGACAAAGTTGGTTTGCTACTGATTTACTCGTACACTGTAATTATACGTGCCCCCTTAGCATATCATGTGAAAGCCGAATCACATAACCTTTATCTTTATCTCAGAAACGACGTATTTCCCATGTCATTATATCATTTGACATAAATATTGGAATCTTTAACTATAATATACCTTAGATAAATCAAAGAATCATAGTCTCCCTAGAGAATCATGCCAACAAAGTCTTTGTTTTATCATAACTTTTGTTTAATATTGTCAATAGGTAAGAATCAAAGTTTTCCTTAAAAAAGAAATTTCAAAGAAAATTTCATCATCAATTTTTTATTCTTCCTTTTGGTAAAATAAATTGAAATAAAACTGCACCCAAAATAATTCAAATTGTTCTTTATTTCCTCACTGTGCAATGAGCCCTTAATGTTAAAAGGTAATAATATAAAATTGCCAGAACGAAAGTATATCTTTTCAAAACATTTGAATTCGGCTTGCAGCTTTAAATTCTTCATAAAAAGTAGCATTAGTCTTAAAACTCTTTACATCAGAATTCTATCATCCCCACCAACAAAGTAGCATTACATTTTTTTTACATCAGAATTTAACCTAATTCAACAGATGGTGTACCTAGTTAATAGCTAAAGTCACGCCTGCGAAGCAGTTAACTCCTCCGATGTTCTATCAATCACCGCAAATTAAGAATGTCCGAGGGTTAAGCTTTGCTATGGAGGAGAGTTGTACTCAAGCTTTACAGCCAGGTAACATCCACCTTGGGGCCTAACCTTTGTAGATCTCCGCTCACGATCACAAGAACGCCTTAAAACCTGCCAAAGACATGTTAACCAAGTTACCGCATCTAACGCAAAGTCTACCTATCTGCTTTGCTCAGCAGATTTTCGCCGGTAAATACAATTGTGAGGCTCCGAAGGCCACCTTTTTTACTTGTATTATCTTTATTGATGGTGGTGGTTTGGTGGGGGAACGGAGTGAGGTAAAGACGAAGTCATTCCAAACTTACAGATGTGATCTACAGGATCAATAGTAAGGCACCTTCTGCACCGGCCAATTCGTGTTGGTGAAACAATCCAAATGAAAGTTGATTTAGTAAACCGAAGGTATACAGGTACATTTCAAAGGGAGGTTTCCTTCCGCCAGTGTTCCTATTTCTAAATTCAGTAGCATGCGATCGGGCGATCAGCTAAATCAATTAAGATCAATGGGGGCATTCGGGACAACCCTGTAAAGACACATCTTAAATCTATTAAACAAACGGCACAGATGTCTCCCTGTTAATGAAAGTCTTGCAACTAGCAATCAAAAAAAGACCTATTTCTGTTTCAGTAGGTTTAAAGTACGAAACTTACGTATCTGCAATTCTTACAACAGCTATGGCAATGCCGAGTTGACAAAGTAACTTATACGCCTGCCAAGTTATGAACATTGGAACGAGGGTCAGGGATGGTCAAAATGGAGGTCAATTTAGCTTAATTGCTACATTTTTGTAATTAATAGTTGGTCATTTCTGCCCAAATGTGTAGACTATTAACTTCTCAAAATCAGTAGCATCGCATACAAAGGAATAAAATCTGCCATTTTATATGCTGTATATACTTTTTGCCTTCCTTTGTAATGAGGGTGTGTTTATCATTACAGGGAACATTTATAAACAATATGACAAATATAGCAATTAAATCTGAAGAACAAATTTAATATTGGATGAAAATGGATTTTACTGTCGAAGGGTGAAAAATTGACTGGGTGAACATTTACCGGTAAACAGCTCTTGTATGTCTTCTCAAAGAAGTATTTGAAACTTTACAACTTTAAAAAGGTGACTTTTTGAAAAAAATATTTGTAATGTTGGGGTTATCACTGCAAATGCAGGAAAATCAAAAATATATTATAATCTGTACAGGTCAAGGAAGTCATTCGTAGGTTGATCTGTAAGATTGCAGATGACTTGGCGAGTAACTGCATCGAAAAATCAGTGTACAACTAGAGTTGACACATTCTTACAAATTCCAGTACAACCAAATAGACTTGATAATCATATTTTTAATCACAGACTGACAAAACTGCCGTAGCTGATGGCGACACGTTAATACAAACGAGAGAGATATACAGTGGCACATTCCAGTGTACCTCCCTCTGTGGCATCCTAACATAGCAGACCATCTATCTACTGCATTGTAGTACACAATGAACCCCATGAATTCATCATCCAATATGTCTTTTACAGACTGGAATAAATGCATGCATTAGGGTTTAGATTTCTCGGCACTGCTGTATTGATTCAGTCAGGACGTATACAGATGAGTCAAGTTCTAATTACGTACACCGAAACGTCTGTCAAGCATGTTTCTGCTTGTAGAACTCTTGACGTCTTGTAAGGATTTTTTATCGGATCTCCAGAAAATTATTTCTATGAACATAATTTTTTACAATTTCATGCTAATTTTGTAATTTCCGTATCTCACAGTAAGATGTATTCAAATGTTAATTTCATACTGTGATCTGATTTGTCTATGGACGCATATCTCTCTTACATTCCAGAAATGATATTCGAGTACTTTTATACTCAAGATTTGGTTTGGTTTTATATAAAGCAGTGTTAAAATCGATTTTTCCTTTGTTCTGTGGTATACACAGCAACAAATGATCAATAAAAAACAGGATTGACAATGGAAGAAAACAACAACAGACCTTACTATTTCTGTTACCGTATTCTATAGGGACACTAACTCTGTCAATCCACTGTATAAAGATACAGAATGAAGCAGAATCTCTGGGATTACCCTTAGTAAGGAAAACAGTACCATCAAATTAATATAAACCATTGTCTTTATCTTCCAAACGTTACTAAAGTCCTTTTCTACAGCAGTGTACAAAATAATACATCTCCAGCACACACGCAGGCATATATACACACATAAGGAGATATTAGCCAGGTGGCATAGGACTAGTAGTTAGCCCCTGATAAGGCAGCTCCTGCGAATTCCTCAAAATTGTATTGATTAATGTATATGGTAATTGTATTAATTGTATATATCTATGTACTGTAAAGCGCTTTAGAGTGGCTTATGTAAGCTAGATAGGGCGCCATTTCAAATATTGTATATTAGAATTATTATGTTTTATCCACAAATTAATGGTGCATGAAGAGCCTTCAACTTTGTTGAACCCCTGGAATATGAAGGATGTGTTGCAATTGCATGGCCCAGTGTTTTATAAGAAGTCATTTATGGAATAAGTTAATAAGCAGACAACAGGTGGGCTAAAAATTATAATTAACTTTTTATATTCAACCAATATCAACAATATCATGTGGTTAAAGGGGGGAAATGGTTTTGTTAACGACTATGTAATACATCAGCGATTTGTTTGTCCATTTTTGTTAATGAAAAAATGTCTCGCCTCATTTTAAATCAGCCACTTACTATGCACGTATTTCACCTTTGAGAGGTGAAGGGGATGGTGACATATTGTACACCTTTTGTAGGTGATGCAGGTACCATTCCAGATCCCTACCAATTTTAAAACTTAAGCCTACAAGGTTTCACTGAACTGTCACTTATTTGATATGGTTCAGTGAAGGCCATTTTGGCCTAAACACAGTGTATTGCACACTTCCTGTGAGTGATCATTGATGTAAGTACCAATATATTTTATGACCGTTAACAGGTTATGGTCCAGACAAGATATTATTCAAGTTATCAGGATCATGTCAAGATAATTGATAGGGACTAATTGTTATCTGGCTGGTCCCACAGCACGACCACATCATATTCAAGGGTTCATTAGTCGTTACTTTAGAAAGAATCAATTAATTCAGAACAGCTTTGTAGAGAAGGCAGTGAACAAGTGAACAAGTGAATTAAGTACATACATGTATATGTTAGAGGTTTACTGCGATTTTGAAGCATTGCAGAAACCTTCAAACGACTTCAATTCAATTCTTTAAAAATAATAGACCACATTGAAAAAAGTATTGGAGCACCCATGGTGTATACAACATTGAAGCCTATTGGGCCAAGATACTCAATATCAATTTGGTTTAGATCCCTTCTTCTGTACGGAACAAAAAAGAATTGTACGATTTACATCTACCCCATTGGGCCATGTCTCTCTGCCCCATTTGGGCCATGTCCCTCTGCCCCCTTGGGGACCACACAATATACAAAATTGAGTCTGTTTTGCCCAAGGATGCTCTATACCTTATTTGTTTAAAATTTCGCCACAAATACAGAAGGATTTCAAACATTTATCCCTTTGGGTCCCACCCCTCTGCCCCAATGGTGGCCACACTCTTCATTTACGAAATATAGTGTCTCCTTTGCCCAAGGAAGCTCTAGGAAGCTCAAGGAAAATTTGGTTAAAATTCTTCCATTGTTACAGGAGGATTTAACAAATATATCTAAAATTACTCTAATGGGCTTCACCCTTCTGCCCCCCCCCCCCTCCCCCTCCCTAAAGACATACCCTCTATTCATGCAAAATTGAGACCCCTTTGCCAAAGGATGCTCTACACCAATTCCGTCAAAATCTCTCCATTCATACAGAGGAAGGATTTTAAACATTTATACCCATGTTCCCCTTAATTGGGCCCTTCTGCCCCCATTATTTGTACAAAATTAAGTCCCCTTTGCTAAGAAAAATTCTAGTCAAAGTTTTGTTAAATTCCCTCCATTTGTACAGAAGAAGGGTTTTAAAGATTTACCTAAAATTCCCCTGTGGGGCCCTGTCCCTCTGCCCACAAGGTGTCTACACCTTCTATTTAAAGAAAATTGAATCCCCTGGGCCCAAGGGTGCTCCAGGCCAAATTAAGTCAAAATCCACTCAAGCCTTTCAGGACTAGTAGCATTTTTAAAAGAAAAGTTGAAAAGACAGGCAACGGATGCTGTGCCTTGGCATAAGCTCACCAGGCGAGCTAAAAAGGGAACTTATTCGTAGCTTCACCTTAAACAGGTGAAAGAGGGTAGCAGTGGTAAATATTACATGTACGAAAGATGAGCAAAATACACCATGAACTCATTTAATAGGAAATTTTATTATTTTTTTTAATGTCATGTTCCTTACACACACATTTCAAAGGATGTGAGCATCTTTTATTTAAATGCACTGATTGCTAGCACTTGGACAAAATTGGAGAAAAAGTATGTGTTTTTACAAGAGAATGATTAAGGACATGAGCAATAAATTATAAATATTTTATGTTGATGGCCTATCTGATTCTGTACTAGTGTTTCTGCATAATGCAACAAAACATGTACACTATTTACAAACACAAGTACTGCAATTTTTAACTTTATTGAAACAGGGATTTTGTTTTAGCACTAATATTTTCAATGCTGCATATTGTAAATATGTTTTTCTTTCAAATGCTGAGAGATGTTTACATCCCTCAACACTTTTAAACGTGTTAACCATATTCACAATTTTAACGCATCAACTACTGGCACTATGGACATATCTGCTATTGTATAATCAACAGCGATAGCCATAATCAAAACACATCTCTGAGATTCCGGGTGATTCATGCTACTAAATGCCATAAAAGAATTAGAAAAATTTGAATGCATATGTCCTTTTTTTAACAGATTGCACAATAAAACAATACACTGTAGTTCACCATAACAGTAACTCTAGATCACCGTAACAGTAATACTTCATCATTACACTGAAGATCAATTTTACAGTTCACTATATTTTACATGTACCTTTAATTAACAGTGCATTGTAACAGTCTACTTCTATCTATTATTAGTTATCCTCGACACTCCGGGGATTACGCTCACCTTCGCTTACCGCACCCTTGGAATATGTCATGACAAAAAAGAAGGCTCAATGTGCACCACATTTTGGAGGAGACGAGAAGACTACTTATTAGTTTGATCTTTTGACGTACATCAAAAGAATCTATCGGTCGCATAATGGTCAAATCGTCTGCCTTTGAAGTCAGGAGTCGCTCCTCCGTATTCTTCAAAGGCCAAGGTATCAGCCTAGTTTCCTCTAGCCCCGATACCAGACCAAGACATTTTGACCGATAGATGTACATGTCACACCAGACATCTAACATTCAAAATGTCCAAGTCTGGTGTCAGGGCCAGAGGAAACTTGGGCCAGAATCAGCCTAGCCATTGGTCAGTTTTTTTTTTTTACCGAAGACCAACCAAGTAGCTAGCTGGCTGCCTTCAATTTTGCTATGACATATTCCAGGGGTGCAGAGAGTGAAAGTGAATGTTACCCCTGGAGTATTAAGGATGCACTTTAGTACACTACAGCAAACCATTACAGTACACCAATAAACTGAAGTTCAACACTACAGTACACTGTTATACCGTGTAATATATCACCACTATAGTTCTATGTTGTACAACTCTTCAATTTATCATTCCAATAAACTATGGTACACTGTTACAGTACACTACAATTCATTGTTACAATACACCATGATACAATTGTTGACTGTTTTGGATTAATAGAAGGACTTGTCTAGTCAAGAAAAGTGATATTTCCCTCTGACAGCTTCCCACTTGGGGAATATCAAAACTTAAGGGTTGTCAAATCCTTCTATTTATTTAAAACAGTCAACAATGCTGTAGCTGTATGCATATGACACATCACAATCATGTGCAGATTACTCTAAAAGCCAATTTGGTTTCCTTTTTATTTTTTTATCAAGTTGCCTTTCTGATTGGTGAAAAATATGAGTCTTGGACTTCATGGAAATTCTGTTACTATTTTCAGCAGTGTTAAGGGATGACCTCTTTTCAGGTAACAGGATTGTAATAACCCTTGTTCTGGTTTCAGTCAATTCAGGGCATTCATTTACAGTTTTCATGGTAACCAAATAAGCAATATGCACATAGCGTATTGTTACATGTCAGACACAAATTATACAAAAATAGTTTTAAGTATCAGTTTTTAGCAACAGGATCAAATGGAAGTCATTTTTCTCCCTTTCACACCATTTTTCCGACTCTCTTATTTTTTTTAATTGACATAACATCCATTCCATCATGCTGTATCCATTCAGTCTGACAGACAAATGATTGAATATTCATCAAATTATATAAATTTTTGAATAATATTCATTCTGGAAAGTATGAATAATTATCAAATGTATCCGACATATATGAGGATATTAAATGGTTCAGTTTACCAATTGTATAAATATTCACAAATGTGCTGTGTGTGACAGTCCGACACAATAATAGCAAAAAGTACTAGATAATACATGTGAACTGCTTCTGTAATTATTCTGAACTGAACGAAAAAAACAAAGTACATGTTTATCTTTTCTTTTGAAAGAAAATGTACAAACTTTTCTATCTCATTACAGAATAAGTTGGCACATTGGTTAACAATTTACTGACCACTTTAAAGAATATCCAATATTATTGATGGGAAGTCATTTTTCATCCAACCAACTTGTATTTGCTGTATATCCTGTATATCAGGAAGTATGGCCCCCTTATATACCTTGTTAACTGAAATTGCTGCCATTATAAAAACTGATACAGGACAGATACTGTTCAATGATTCTTCCGAAGTTATAATTACTTGCTCATTCTATTGTAGTCACAACACAAAAAGTATACACATATTTTTTTTGAGTGTAAATCTAAATCTTATAATGAAGTCTTTCTTTCCCATGCTCAAATCTGTTTCTTTGAAATCGAGTGCGGAGTCATTCAACCGTGAAAGGATCTGCTCCAATGTATTATGTCCTGTTCTGACCCATGCTTGGATTCTATCACAAAACTGCTGCTCTTTACAAGAATGAACTGCTGCTCTTTACAAGAATGATGTCCGACTATCACACAGTACTTTGTATTGTTCCTATTATAATTCAATAGAAATGTCCTTGGGATGTCATCGGTGACCTTGATTCTGGCCACGCAAGAACTCCTCATAAGCTGCCTCCATCTCATCATCCATGTAATTTTCTTCGTAGTTTGCCACGCTGAAGATGAAAACACAACATGTAATAATCAAAAGCAAAGAGGCATCAACATTATTCTAAAATTGTTTAGACTTTATACTACTGGAAGCATGGTAGTCTAGTGGTAGGACACCGGGCTCATGACCGGAGGGTTGCAGGTTCGAGTCACGAGCCCGGCACTGTGTTGTATATTTGAGCAAGATACTTTACTCCGATAACCACGGATAATAATTTGTGAACCGCTTTGAGACGACCTATGAACTAGATTGTGTTAAAGTGGTATATAAGAACCTCAAATTAATCTTATAATTACTTCAAGAAATTTTTGTAGCCCAGAGATTTTTCCTGCAAAGAGTTAATCTGATTTAAAATTGATTTTGTTACATATATAGATCACATAGATGTTACAACTAACGAAGAGGGTGTGTGTCGCTCATCTGAATCTTTAAGCCGTCATGGCAAATTATTTTCATGAAATGTGACATGGAAAATATTTTCAAATTTTGTCTGTTTCTCAGCATCCAGCCAGACAACATCATTCCTTTACACATTAGATTATATGGTCACTAGGTTGCCTTGTATTAAATTTTATTTAACTGCAGGAATACCTTTTTAAAATACATAAACATACAATATACCCACTTTATGGTCTAGTCTGAAAGCAGCCTTATGTTGTCTGATACTCAAGCCCCAACGATTAAGGTTAATTCATTGAAAATTTGGTTAAGATCTGTCTATATGTGTAATTATAGAAAGGATCTCAAACGTTTCCATGTTATGACCCTTGGACTGGATATTAAGTGGCAGGGCCAGACCCCTAAGCTCATCTTTTTGACATGAATGTGTGCACACATTTCTTCATGCCCAGCAAGTGCATGTACATACATGGTTATAGGGTTGGGATCTCAACTGTTTCCAAAGTTATGACACAAAGACCAAGTCCCAAGGGGATTGCACAACCCCTACAGTAATCATGGTTGCATGAGTGCATTCGTCTCTTTAGGTCCAGCAATTACAGTGGAAACTGATAATGTTTTTAAGCTATGGCACTGGGAATATGTTATCAAGGGTGGGGGCAGATCTTTGGACAAATGCTTTTGGCACATCACACTCACTTTGAATATCTATAGTCTTCTTCATATGCTAGATCATCGGGATTTGATGACCATGC
>JAUMHH010032491.1:0-10285 GCA_032359455.1 Chlamys rubida
TTATGATATTGTCCTCGTGTGTTGATGCTTGGGTATAGCGTTATGATATTGTCCTCGTGTGTTGATGCTTGGGTATATCGCTATGATATTGTCCTCGTGTGGTGATGCTTGGGTCCATCGTGTTGTTCCTAGTTAAACGGTTTGTTACGTATTCACCCTTGTAAAGCACTGATGTAACGTCAGATAATAAATGGTGTGATTAAAATCGTCCTGCACTTCTTTCCGTATGGATAAGCCTAGTATATACCAGCATGGTAATCAGTGAAACACGTTCCTAGAATACCGAACACCGATAGCTGTCACACCGTAGTTAAGTTTAACCGATTCGTTGTGCAAACAACCTACTGCAAATGTCAGCGGCGCTCACCCCAATTTATCTGAGATTGCTTGGTCCAGAACCATACATACTAATATGTTACTTTCTATCCTCATGCTAATATGTCTGTCACACAGCATTAAGCGTATTTATGGTAAAGTGATGTCTGGAGACAAGCAGATTGCCATCCAAATTAGGCCCTACATGTAGACAAGTATAGCACCGCTGCCGACGCTTAGGCTGTGAAACGGATTAGTCTGTTGTCTTATGAAGATAACGCGTACATTCCCATACCCCGAGAGGTTAGTGCACTTCCTTGCACTGCATATACATCTTAATCTTTAGTTAATAGGAAACTTTAAGAATGAAGTGTTCTTGTTTGCAAAATGCTGTACGTTTGTCTAAATCTTGAGGTTATATGAACTTAAATGAAATAATTTTACTTGCTTGGATTACAAGGCTTTAAAAAGACCTTTGAGTGTTTGAATCCTCAAATTAAACCTGTACTCTTGGGCTTATAAAATATAAACTTAATTTATTTTACAACAATCACGAAACAAGTTATTTCAACTTCTATTAATCACTTTTGTCGACCCGGATGTAAGCACGCAGATGGTATAAATGTGTGAGGCAACCGGAGTACCCTGAGAAACCCCACGTGACCTCATATACTTTCCACGTACGATCGAGGAATCGAATCTCGGTCGCCTTGGTGAAAGGCGAGTGCGCTGTCCACTGCACCACCCGACAACCATATTGGGTTTGAAGGGATATGTCCATTTGCCACGTGTTGTGACCCTCCAAATTACAGGACTAATGTTATTTGCCCTATGGAGGTTCAAATGTCAACTTAATGCCCTGACATACATCGAAATGTTCACCTACGAGAAACTTGAAGCAAAAAACCTAAACTTGCGTGCATTGTACAAACATTTTCATTTTCATTGAAGACATTTGTGATAGAATGCTTCGCGTGTATTGCTTACAAACGTTTTACAGGAAAATTCATCACGTCATATTGACACATTGAACAAACGTTTCCTGCCACATCGGTAAACCGTTTAGAGGAGAATCCCTGTACCGTCTCATAAATGACAAATTTGTTGGATCTGACATATTGACAAACCTTATAACAGGAGAGTCTGCCATGCAGTAAACCATTTTGATGAGAGAACTTGACATATAATCAATAGTTGTGACAAAATCACTTGCCTTATAATCAAACATTTGTGACAAGGTTACTTTCAACATGGTCCAACGGATGTAACGAGACAACTGTCTGTGTGACGAGATACCTTAGAGCATGGCTAAACCGTTATGACAACTTGCTTTATTATCAAACCTTTTCAGGCGACAGTTTGATTTACGATAAGACTTTAGTGACAAGGGAAGTTCTATTATGATGCAATTTTCCCATTTATTTCTCTATTTCGTTTATCATCTGTGATGTGGGTTTATTTGTAGGTTGTTTCCATTTCAAGTTAACTGTCTTTAATTATAGAAGTATCAAAATGCATATTGTGAGGCTTCGAAATTAAACAAAATATTTTATACATGTCCAATTGTGGAACGATTGAGCTTGATTGTTTCAAATATCGATCGACTTGGAGCAACGGAATATGACATACCGTGAAATCACAAATTTTCGTGTTTTTTTTTTAAATTTCGTTGACTTCAATCACGGAATCTTTTTTCAATAAAGTAATTACAGGTTTGATATAAAGCCATTTTCCGTATGAGTTGGTACCCGAAATCCGCAAATTCTTGTACCCACGAAGTGGTGTTGTTTCGAGGAAACACGAAATTTGGGCCCCATGAAAAATATATGATTTCACAGTATTTTGTCCTACGAATCGATCGACCAGACAAAAAGTACAAAATCAAACAGTTAACGTGTTAAATGTTCATTGGTAATTACAGTAAATGTAAATGTACATATTCACATGTTTATGTTACCATACTGCCCGAATTTCTCAACGACAGATGACTGGATTCAGCAATGTCGACCGTGCACAACGGACTATATCACACAAAAATCAATACGGATAGACATGAATATAGAATAATTATAAACAGGCACACTAATACAAAAAATCGGATAAGATATTTAAATAAATTTACACAACAGTTTGAAATATAACTAAAAATGTGTAAAGTGGTTTCGTTATGACCACGCTGAAGTCAGTTGCTATATCAGCGTTAAGACCTCTGTGCGGCGAACAATGTCTACGGATTAGTCGTAAATTTTAATCATTAACTATCCTTTCCTCATTAGCAACATACAAAGCTCCCCTGTTTAATTAAGTTCATATGACTACTAAAATACCTGTTGCAAATATCAGTATTTTGGAATGAACACCCCCCGATGACTAATATCTGCTTGAAGTTGTTCATACTGAGTACTAATACAATTAATGACAATAAAAAATCTGGTTGGGTTGCGCAGACGAAAGAGCGCATTTTCCCAAGACGGTCGGGGTTCGATCCTCGATCGGACGTGAAAAGGTATTAAGTCACCTGCCCGACCAAGGCGGTTTCCAGGAAACCTCGTTTTCCTCCAACAGGAAAACCGTCTGCGTGCGTCAATATGGACAAACAAAGGAGAGGGGCCCAATAGGGAAAATAGAGGTAAAACCTATAAATCCTTCTTCTAGCGTAGGGATGAAGGGATTTTATTCTAATTTGGTCTGAAGCATCCTTCGGCCAAGGACACTCAATTGTGTATGAACGGTGGTTGGGGCCCCACTGGGGGCAGAGGGTGGGGCCAAATAGGGAAAATAGAGGTAAAACCTTCGAAATCCTTCTCCTACAATAGCGATTCAAGATTTTATCTCAATGTTGTCTCCATCAAGTTGTCTAGTAGTGCCTGGTACTATTAGGATGTATTCATTAAAACAAGATGACCACCAGGCCACCATCTTGGATTTTGTCATTTAAAGTTTGTTATCGCTATATCTCCAGAATTATTGGACGGATCTTTCTGAAATTTCTTATGTACATACAGTTCCTACCAAGGAGTGCTATATCTTTACTTCATGTCAAGTACTTTAAACATATATCCAGGTGAGCCTCTGGGCCTCTTGTTTATTGTACATCTGTTTAAATCTTCTACCTGTAATTTCAACAAACATTGTTGTTGGTAAAAAAAGCACCATGCAGTCTCCCTGTATCTCTGATAGCAGATAGTTGTTATTCTTGCAATCCTGGAGTATATAGCAGAGCTGTCTAGGGTACGAAAGGGGTGTTAAATTTCTATCTTACGCCACATTTCATGTGCGTGACGTCACAAAGGTTCAGCAACGACGCGACGTCACGAAATCAGAACATTCTGATGCCGCGATGCGGAAACTGCGACGCTGTCTCCCCCCCTTTTTTTAACGTGGAAAGCGTTTTATATTATCATATGATGTAAAATGATCATGTAAAACACCAAATCTATCCTATGAGCATCGACGGTGGTAATATAAGATTGGATCACGAGTTTTTTTAATCGAAAAGTAACTCTCGTAACGAAAATGAGCAAGTGATATGTCTTGAAAACAAGAATCGATTTATTTGTCAACTGGCTTTACGGGATATCAAATTCTTCATATTAGCATCAATTTAGTTGCATATTAGGAAAGATAGGATAAATAGCAATGGCGAATTTTAATTAGAAAATAAATTTTCTCGCTACTGAACCCGAAAGATATCTGGAGATTTTTTTGTGACTGTAATCGCATTTAAGACTCCCATAGGCACATAATCTGCTTCATCGTCGTATATTCCGTGTGATGAAAACCGCGAACAGAGATGTGACCGACTTGTCAAGCTGGTTAGATTATCCCCCAGTAAAAGATTCGAGCAGATTCAGTCAGACGCCTATAATCAAATTATGTCAGAGGGTATATGTCCTAAATCAATCAACTGCTGAAGAAAATAAGTCGAACTAGGAGATGCAATTTCGATGACAAATATCAATTTCTCGTGTGTTGATAAAATATCTTCTCACGAGCAGAAAATCAATATTAATGTTACGTTGATGGCGGAGTAATTGGCAAAGTGCGTGTACAGAGGGGATTTGGAGACACTTAGACCCCGCTTTACAAGCAGATGTTCGGGCCTACCTCTACAACCCTTAGCAAACAACATTTAATGATACTTTAGGTAGGGACACATGTCGAGGGTCGGAATCCAATTATGTCACTGCCTTTTGTCCTCAGCTTACAACTTAGCTCTAGTACGTTTGGACTATTGTAGGGTTTGTTTTATGTGCTGGGCCTTGCGCTTTAGTTTGTACTTTCTGCACGTGTATACTTTCGCAACTGCAAATTCGTGTACTTTTATTTCTATTGACTCATTTGCTGTTTTAACTTGTATAACAACAAAACAAATGACATCGAGATCACAAGCGAGTTTGAACCACACATGCATTTTTTAAACAAGTTTGTTATATAAACGAAATTGAACGATTAGTAGTTTCTTCTTACATTGCTACATTTATTGGATTTTACCTAGGTTAACATGGCGAGTGATGTTGATAAAGTGGAAGACGCTTGCCCTTCCGAAACATCTGGTCTTGTCTCCTTTACCTTTTTTAAAGATCTCAATGTTATTATTTCCTTTTATTCATATTTTGCCCTTATTTGATCGATTTCGGTATGCTTTTGATGTTGTTTTATTGAACCAAATGATTTAGCGAATCGTCTAATGCCACACTTTTTAGACAAGCTATGAAAACGCTACTATTTTGCATCTGACTCTTTTTTTCAGTATTCCTTGTGAGGTTGCATTCGTTGTAACGGCATCTGTAACGTGAAACAAAAGTAATGATGTTATTACAATGTTAAGCCCTTTAGGAAGAAACATGTAACTTTAAATGAGTTTCATACTCATTTGTGTTTTTTTAAACGAGTTTGTAATTTTTATCCGTTTAGCTAGCGTCTGTTGAGATAAAATGGAAAACTTTGGATCGAAAGTCATGATTCTCATATAAAACTTAAACGAAATTATGAATATCTTTTATTTTAAATTACTAAGAATATGGGCGAAATTGTCAGGAAACAATTCCAATTGTGCTTTGGCAATTAAATTGCATTCAAATTTGCAATCTTCACTACCATATCTCGCGAATTAACTGTTCTACATTGGTTAATTAATTAATTCTGGTTGAAACTTTAATATACGGGGATCGTCATACTCTAGATCTGGATAAAATATTTTAATACGATGGTCACGATCCTCTGGATTAAATATTTTAATACGAGTTTAGCCATACTCTTGATTAAATCTTTTAAAACGAGGGTCACCATACTCTTGATAAAACTTTATATACGAGGAGGGTCATACTCTGGCTTACACTTTTTTAATACGAGGGTGGCCATACACTGGATTAAACTTTTAGAATACGAGGGTGGTCATACCCTGGATGAAACATTTCAATACGATGGTCACCATACTCTGGATTATCTATTTTAATACGAGGGTCACCATACTCCGGATTAAATATTTTAATATGAGGGTCACCTTTCTCTGGATGAAACTTTTTTTATACGAGGATGGTCATACTCTGGTTGAAACATTTTAATTCGATGATTGTGTACTCTTATTTAACGTTTTGATACGAGGGTGGCAACACTCTGAATTAAACGTTTTAACACGGGAGAGTGACCATACTCTAGATTACACTTTTTAATACGAGAGTGTCCATGCTGTTGACTAAATATTTTAATAGATAGTGGCCAAAGCGTGAATTAAACATTTTAATAAGAGGATGGCAATACCTTGGATTAAACCTTTTAGCACGAGGATGGCCATACCATAAAAATTATGGACAAATGAAACGTACATGAAACGTTAACCTAACTAATAAGTACTTCAAATTAAGCGCGCAATTTAGCAATTTATATTTAATTCAAACATGGCAACATGTGTGTAGTAAACACAACCGTATTACACATACGTATTTTTCATAAACTTTGTGTGTATGACGTCACTGATTAGCTTAATTCACAAAGAAATTGAGTCGAGTCGTCATCGTCTGTCTCTTATTACCGTTGATACAGAGCACCATAATGTGTAGTAAGTTAAGTATGAACCTATTTATACATGCAAGGTAATCATATTATAAAAAATATATGACAAAACTAGTTTTAACGGAATTCCTCTCATCTGTATAAATTAAATCAAACAACCTTTGTTTTTTTTAAGATTAATACCAATCCTGAGGGATCCCTCATATAGCAAAATGTAGCCCCCATGTAGTTACAGTTAAGTGGAAAACGTGTACTTTTGTTTCGGTTTCTCTTACAAAATGTACTTCTATCGCTAACTACCCATTGCAGTATAACTAAAATATAGATTTTCATGTCTAACATTGATTAGCTGTGGTGTGACTACCGTGCAGATTCGAGGAAAGCATAGACCAGCTGTATCCCGCTGCATGTCGTAGATGGCGAATTATTTGCCCCCACCCAGTCTTTTCGGTGTCTTCCAGAGAGACCGAAATTGATCTACTGCCACAAATTCAGCACTTGGGTTCGCGTTTCACCTACCAAGAGTCTTCTCTTCCCCTGGGTGGTGTCTCCTTAGACGTCCGTCGTCATGTGACCTCAGCTGTTGGGAAGACCTTAAACCACATGCCAATGAACAATAAAACTATGGTGGGGAGGTTATAATTATACTTACATACCACTTATATTCCAACGTCTATTTGTAATAATCTTTATTAACTTAATGATACGTTAATGTTTAAATTCATTTTTGACCTGCGTATATTAATTAATTTGAAAGAATATGTCATTTCGTAGCATTTAGATAGGTCGTAAAAGTGATTGACATGTTATAAGTCCGGTAAACTGTTTTCATGAAAGCATCAGCAGTAATGCTTTATTATTTAATGACTACGTGAAGCTCGCTATGGAACATTTTAAGAGATGATGTACAAGCTCAATACATTCAAATTACACATGTGAATTCCGATCTTTAATCGAGGTCTTTGAATATGACTTAACAGGGGGTTGGAATGTAGGGTGAACATTGCATCTTTTAAGGGGCTTATTGAACCTTCATATATATTATTTTGTTCCTCGACCTTAGGCGGTAACATCCACCATTCAGTATTCAATAGCTTACTCGGAATATCCTGATTTCTGTGATAGGTGTTAAACGGTGCGGGGACAAACTTACTACACAGAGTGTCGAGGGAAGCAGGTTAATGAAGGCTACTGGGCAAGTTTTACGGTAGCTATCTTGTTCTCATTGGGAGATATTCAATTTACTTGTTTGATATGAAAGTCGATATTTTATGAATATGTTCATTAGAGCGTCTTGTTGTTTTGTAGTCAATGACCCGATTCTGGCTCTGAGGCATGCTATTACATGGCGAGTCTCAGCGAAGAAGCAGAATACGCTTACTTAATGCAGCCATAGGAAAACGTTTTATAAACCAAAAACAAATGCGTGCAGCGAAGTTTATACACCACCTTATAGTAAATACTGGGAAAATATGACCTATTCAATATGAATTAATATATAAAACAGAACAAACAATTAATTGTCGTTTAAAAAGAGCAAACAGTCTTGTTACAATTCATTTTTTCCAAAATTGCATCTCATGGTATATTGTCATTTTATTGCTGTACAAATCAAAGGCAATATTTATGCTGTTCTAAGAAAAGGTATTGACTATCCCACTGTTTGTCAGCGTCAGCCTACTGTACGTGCTGTGTTCCCTAATCAATTAATTGAACGATCACACGAAGAACACGGGAACGCAATTACAGCTAAACTAGCAATGGAGTGTGTGGCATAGGTTAGTAATTCTTGTACGGGTAACTTGTATATCTATTTATATCATTCTTGCTCAATTAATGGCACACTGCTTGATGACTTTGAATCTTCATCAGTATTTACTCGATACTTTCACGCCGACTCCCTGTGATCAATATGAAAAAAGTTATCTTGACGAAATTTCGAAGCTTATGTTCAAAGTGCAAAATTTAAGGAGAGTAGGAAGCAACATGTATCTATGACCAAAGTCGTTTAGCCAATAATAGTAACGGCAGTTACGGTCAATAACAGTTTATATTCCACTGGACCTCAGTCAAAACACTACAAAAATCTACTGCAGTTTTTTTTACATACATCAACCTCCCCTTAATTTTGTTTTGAATAAACATTGTTATCATAATGTGATTGGGTTAGTGTACTCCTGTTTAATGCCTTTCTCAGCTGGTTAGAGCGACGGTTTAATGAGTGGGTAGATTTTATATACATACAGTAACTTACCCTGAATTTCGTTTTAGATATAAATGTAGTGAGAGCGCACCATTGAGCTTTAACTAATTAGGTAGCCCGACCAATAGATTTTGAACAGCCGTTTTATAATCAAAGGTCCAGTGTTCGAATCCTAGTCTGACATGTTTTACTCTCAGTAATTTTATTTGTTATCTATTTTTCATATGAATTTAAAAAAAAAAAAAGTTCAGCGATTAATTGTTTCTTTTAAGAAATGATTAATTAACGCTATTGTCATGCCGGTAAACAAATTTCCATTCATCCGTTGCAGTTAGTCACAGTGGTACGGGGATGCTTAACGACAGTGATGATACAATTTTGACCTTTCCTTGATTGAGATAGATAGAGACTCCCTACAACTATATATAGATCTGTTCAGCTTCCGATATTTCGCAATGCAGTAAGTAATAGCCTGCTTTTGTGGTTGACGCAGTCTAGTTATCAAAGTTAACATATATAAACGGATATATTCATCATTTCCTTCGAAACTCATTCGGAACTATTAAACTACTTCACGATTCATGACAAGAACCCTATTAATTCCGTGACTGATAGGCTGGTCCATACCATCACTGCTGTATAGCGTTGATAGAATTGTTTGACTGCTAATCCATAACCAACAAACAAAGCTATCAAAATGAAGACTAATGACCGTAGACGAAGCCTACTATCGCAATAGCGCCCTGATAATATGATTGCTTCTAGCTGCAGTTTAACATCAGCCTCAATGATGACGAATACTCCTATGTTAGAATATATGACATATTTTAAATGTGAAAACTCGTTGTCAATATAATGTGACCAGGTGGCATGCTTGGCTGGGTGTTTTTTGCGTGGTATTTCAAAGAGGTAGCACTCTTAAGTCGGCATCAGTTTCGCGCAATTGCAAGGAGGCAAACACTTCAACATAACGCCTCAAGCAACCAATATATTGTGGTTAGTATGACGTTTGTGTCTATTCTTATAAACACTCATTATTTATTAAATGTGCGTTTATGAGAATGAGAAAGCAAGTTTGAGTTGATAGTATTACAATTGCACTATAAAGCTAATGGTGTTGCTGTAACAGAATGACGCGTCGTAAATTTGGTAATATGAAAGCAAAAATTTTGTCCATATTGTTTGTAGAAAACCTCAGATAAAGGTATTTCTTGTCTCTATTACAAGTTATATTTCTAAGTTTTGCTACTATCCACGTTTTTACAAAATCCACTAATAACTTTCCTAAAAATGTTGTATATAATCTTATAAAAAGCACAATGTCCTCTCGAAATCAACCGCAACGATATTCTAGGCAATGGATTTGTACTTTCCTGAGACATTAACCCTGCAGTCATTTATTAGCTCTTCAATGTATAGATTCCGAAAGGTCAGTGTCCTTTTTCGTACGGATTCCAGACGCAAACGACGTATTGCAGACGCAGTCTTACAATGCTTACTAATGGTTGACAGAACAAAATGCGTTCAAATATGTGAAGGACCTTCTAATGACCACTGTCATTGGTTGTGTTAACACTAATTGGGTTTCCTGTAAAGCATCCATCTCCTGACCAAGTCGTGAAATGCATGTTTCCTCTTTTATTATCACTGGTTTTTATTTTTATTTTACACCTAAGTAAACGGAACTGTAACTATAATAATCATAACCGCTTCGAAATCAATCCCTTTGTAGTATATATTCCGTCTTTTCGT
>JAUMHH010032502.1:0-10284 GCA_032359455.1 Chlamys rubida
CCCATGTAACTTAAGTAGACTCTACCATGCATTGATCTGGATGAGTCCATTATGGTCTACAGTGGTGAAAGGGTTAAGGTTTATTTGGTGTGATACTAATAGACTAACTTTTGTCGTCCACGCTCCAGACTGATCGACCTGACGACACGTCACCGTGCCGAGACTGAGATGGAAACCGAGAGACTGAGGTCCGCCCAGCAGCAGGCTGAGAGGATGCTGGAGGCCAGAGAGCGTGCCCACAGACAGAAAGTGAAGGGACTGGAGGAGACGGTAAGTTCACATGTCAAAATTTCAGTCCGGGATAATAAAACAATCTACACCGACGTCCAAAACTAAATGTTGTCTTATTGTACAACACCACATCAAACTGTGATAATATATTCATTTACATACACTTGTGATAATATATACATGTAAATTATTTAGTAAAACTTAAAATTCGACTTGACTTCATGAGAAATATTTGTTTTATGGGTAATTAAAATCTGGACTTAGTTTAAGACTGTTGAATTATTACTGGGCAAGGTCAGTTTTTGATGAATGATTGATTCTAAATGAGTGGTTATAAAGATAACAAACAACTTTGAAAAATTAGTAACTCATTTTTAAAAATAGAGAGAAATTTGTCTGATGAAGGTGACGGAGTATAATATCGTACTAGTCATCAAAACAACGTCACACATAAACACTTGCTGGGTGTGCTTCAATAATCCTTTCTACAATCCATATTTACCACCTTGAAGAAAATGTTTCGGAAAGGAAAAAGAAATATTCAGGGTAGTATTATTCATTTGTTTAATTGTATCCTCTATGAAGGCAAATTTCCAGATGAAGATATTTAAGCTAGTTTTATTGCTGATAAATAGTCTCTGTGTTGTTAGGAACACGCTTTGCTATTTCCTGTAATTCTGATGCTGATTTCACTTACAGGTTCATACCCTGAAGGACCAACTTTCTACCGAGATGCGTAAACGCCAGCAGTACATTTCGCGCAGCAGCCGTACCGGTGACGAAATCCGAGACATACGAAACATCCTTGACGGCTCCCTGTCTGCCGTCGTCCGTGACCCAGACCTTGACCCCCTGCTGTTGGAGACTGAGACTCGAAAGCTGGACGACTCCATGGACTTTCGATCTACGTCACCCTATCCCTCACGTCAGCCCGCTCGTCGTCGCAGTCCAGGCCGCGTACGATATGGCAACCAGACATCCACCCCCCTCAGGCGGAGCCTCAGCCCTTCATCTCTCCGCAAAAAAATCCAGCAGAAACACTAATAACGCACACTACTGCCTTGAACTGCCTATAGACTATTGGTTGGTCATGAAGGAAGCAAGTAGAAGAGCTACCTAGGCGAGAACAGATGTTCATTATCACGAGGGAACTATGCAACATCATTTTTTTAAGAGAACATTTGGAGAAAAACTGTTTGGATTTCTTTTTGTGAGTTAGAGTAAAAGAAAAAATGTTGATTTGCATGGAAAATATTATTTATATTTCAAATCTCATTCCAATTGCTTCAGAACATTCCCATCTGTATTACCAGCATTAGATAAGTTATTTATAAGTCGGTGTGTGACAGCTTACGGAGAATATGGCAATGGACAAGAACAACAGTTTTATACTATCAAGTAAGAGGTGATTTTACAGTTATTTAGTATCATGTAGGTATTTAATTAGCTAGCTGTGAGAGGATACATGTATATGTTGTTATAGGTATATATATATATTACATAATATTTATTTTATGAATAATTCACACTATTTTTATTATCATAAGTGTCCATTTTTAAATGGCAATGTGGCAATTTGTGTTTTTCTTTTTTTTTTGCGTGGGGTTACAAGGTTAGCATGGTGACCAAAGTTTTTCGGTAATTGACTGAATTATCTTTGTGTTTGCTGATGTACGAGCCGAAGAAATCAAACTATATTTACTAGACTAGTGTTGATAGTACTATATGTGTTTACCGTGAGGTATCAGTATTATTTGTACCATAACTATGATTGGTGTGCTACCCACCTCACCGGGACCCAGTTCTTCAAGACCTTAATAGCTTAACGTCGTACGCAAAATGTTGATCTACGACATTGTCATATAGATTGAAATAAAACTTTAAAAAAGAAAAAAAAAGAGAATTTCATCTAAAAAAAAATTAAATAATGAAACGGGGAAAAAAATGTAAATATTTTAAGACATTTTTTAATATTTTTTTTATTTTTTATTTTTTAATTTGCGTTAATGACACGTTAAGCTCGTAAGACTTTGATCAACTCGTCCGAGATAAATTACACTGCTGTGATATCTATACGAGTGTGAATGTTGTTATTGTTGTTGATAGGTACCGTACTTACACTTATTAATAGGAAATTGTGAGGTCATATGGTTTATGTGTTAATTTTATCTGCAGTAAAGCCGGATTAGTTCTAATCACGTCGTTATGGTTTGGGTCCCCAGCTAAAAGTGTTTATAACCATTATGAAAACCAAGGAACATTGGCATTTATGATCTGATGTAATTACTTTTAACAAAGTATTTCATTGGTCAGCAACATAATGCTTTTTGTAATGTTATGGCTCATTGGTCAATAATGTTATTGATTTTTTTTTTCCATGTTGAACTTGAACCTGTTTGTTGACTTTAGCCATATTTTATTTAGCATGCATAGATATATGCTTTACTTAACTTAGATTTGTTACAAATCAACTTTAATTATAATTTGTTTGTGATAGTATATATGTACTGGCCCTTCCTCCAATCTGTCAACATGTGAATTGACTCAAAGAACCAAATCACAAGTCTAGTGTGAATGCATGGGGTGGACATTTTTTTTCTGTGATATATTTTTTTTTCTTGAAAATTCCACCCCCTTTAGCCACAATGAGATGGCCTTATGAATGAAAAAGTCAGTCCATATTTGGCAGTGGGGGAGGAAGGGTGTGGCCCCCGGGCCGTTGTTAGTGTGTCAGAGTAGATGTATTTACACATTGGGGAAGACGTTTATTATTATAAGCAGCTGTGATGAGTTACTCCCTCCACTCGGGATCTGTAGTTGATGGTCAAGTCAGTAGATATCAGCGTCCGTCCAGACAACTTTTGTATCAGTTTTTTTTTATCACAAGCTTGTTTGTTTTGCCGTTTTGCTATAATAGTTATAATAATTTCTACATAATGGAGGAAATCCATCTTTTTTTTCTTTCTAGAATTTTTATGTGGAGATCCTCACTATCACGCTGTGACCCACACTGTCTGTATTTTCTCACAAACAAATGACATGAATAAAACGTGTGCATGCCATTGAATTGGATGTTTCTGACTTGTGTATTTATTGTCACTGGAACTACATATAACATACACGCCAAAACAGAATGGAAGACAACATGAAGACACTGCACATCATCAACAGTTACATTTATAATTATGCTTTGTAGGTTTTCATATCTATCTTAAAAGTGAATTTGCAATAATTGTTACACATTTTTCGCATCAGTAGATCCATTGAAAATTTAATAAACTCAGAATACTCCTTTTTGGGGTAAATATTGGACTATAGGTTATATGACTTCACACTAGCAAGAATACTAAAATGTTCTGTTATTTCTTACTGCAGTTATCTGCCTTGTTTTCAAATATTTTTTTCTCTCATTTACTGTCATTAGTAAATAAGAAAGTACAAACTACTATTCATCAAAAGCGGTTTAGTTTTCTTAATTTTGATATCATTTGGGACGGAGGTTAATATCGTAGTGAGGGTTTCGAAAGTTTGGGTTCTTCTGCTGCAACAACTAAGGGACTTGACTCTATATGGATGTTGTTTGATGCTAATCTTCTCGGGTATTTCCCTACAAGCCACAAGACTGATGACGCAAAGGCAAACAAAACTAGCAAGTGGATCGAACACTTGATTAGATGAAGGTATTTCCCTACCTGCCAACTCAAATGAGTTAAGTTAGAGTATTTACCTAAGAAATGGGTCATTTTTGTCTCGCCTTCGACGATAGTCGAGGAAAGCGAGACTAAGGTATTGCTTTTCCGGCGGCGGCGGGGGCGTCAACATTTGCGTTAAAGTCCACTTTTTACAAAGTTATTCATATGCGATTGAACTGAAACTTGGTCAAGTTACTCTTTTCATCAATCCGAACACATGGGCAAAGTTTGGAGAAAATATTCTTTCAGGTTCTAGTATTTTTGGGTTAAAAACTCAGAATTTTTGTGGATTTTGAGAATTTGCGTTAAAGTCCACTTTTTACAAAGTTATTCACATGCGATTGAACTGAAACTTCGTCAAGTTACTCTTTCTATCAATCAGAACACATGGGCAAAGTTTGGAGAAAATATTCTACCAGGTTCTAGTATTTTTGGGTTAAAAACTCCAGTCCAGTTTTTGACCAAGTTAATCACATCCGATTCAATTGAAACTTGGTCAAGTTATTTACTATCATTCCTTATTATACGTATTTTGTTGTATGGAATTTTACGTTATTGACAAGGCGAGATAGGCGAGACATATAATTACGCGTAATTCTTGTTTAAACAGCTTTATCACATATTCCAATGTATGACCAAATTAATAACATACTTGGAGACCTGCTTTTGAAAAAAAAAACTGGTGCTATCACTAGCAGACCTATTTCATAGTTTATAAAAAAAATGGCAAACTTCAACTACTCTCAATTCAGTAACAATCGCAGGCTTCACAGTTCAATAAAGACCCATTCGATTGAATGCTGTATATTTGAATTGTACAGGTCTTCATCCACTTTCAAGCGACTGTTTTCATTATGGTATTATTAGATGTAACCCAAGTTGGGCAGGAATAGACCTGCTGTATCCCAATAACAACTGTATGTTATTGTAAGTGGTAAGTGGTAACTAATGTGGGGTTCCCTGAAACTTGGGGGATTTTCTTCTGTGTTTTCTGTTTGGGGGTCATCAAAGAAACCAAAATTGATCTGCTGCCCGTATTATTACACTCAGAATCAATATCTTTTCTTTTCTCACTTTTCCGTTCTTTATTTTGGTGGTGACATCCTGGCCACCCATTAAAATGATTTTGATATGACATCAGCTGTTGCAAGCCTAAAGGATGTAAAACCCCAAAAAACA
The DNA here is from genome assembly GCA_032359455.1 of Chlamys rubida. Taxonomy (NCBI): domain Eukaryota; kingdom Metazoa; phylum Mollusca; class Bivalvia; order Pectinida; family Pectinidae; genus Chlamys; species Chlamys rubida. The sequence continues at coordinate 5,103 of JAUMHH010032502.1, forward strand.
ATTAAAAAACTTTTAGATATTTTCATTCCTGAAACAGCCCACTACAACAGTACAGGAAAAGAGCATCAAAAAAATTTGCTGGACATCTTGGGGTGCATTTTGGATCAAGAAAACATTTCTATTACCGCATAACATTTTTGCTCAATCTGATTAAAATAATCTGTTAGGCCCCGTTAACTTCATACTAGGCGAAGCCATGTAACAGATGATTTTAATCAGAATGCATTTTTGCTCAATTTTAAAATTTATATTGATGGTCTGTTACAATATTGGATGTCTGTGTTTTCAGAAAAGGGCGACACAAGAACCAAAACTGATGCCCTGAAGAAGACCATTCAGATGATACTGAATGGGGAGAAGATGCCCTCTTTGTTGATGATCATCATCAGGTTTGTGATGCCTTCCCAGGATCACATGATCAAGAAGTTACTTCTCATCTTCTGGGAGGTTGTACCCAAGTATACAGCAGACGGCAAGATGTTGCATGAGATGATTCTTGTTTGTGATGCTTATAGGAAGGTGAGAGCAGTTACACATCTTTACCTGGACACTTCATGAAAAGAATAGCTTCCACATCTCCAATTAAAGTTCCAAATAATGGAAAATAATAGGTTAAGATGTTTTTTTATGCAACAGCCATTCGACGGCAGCTGTATGATGTTAACAAGTTCTTTCCCTTCCCAATTCAGTGTCATCGCTTATTCAACTTCATTTCTTGAACAGATTTTCATCAAAATGTATGCAAGGTTAGGTATATGTTTACCTTGGATACGTTCATATTTCAGTGTGCCAAGGTCAGGGGTCAAGGTCACTTGCTATTTACAGAAAATCATCAACCAAATTAGTGTCATTGGACTACTTCTCTCTAGTAACTTCTTTTTGGTAAAACATAACACTTTGAAGGAATTGAATTTCAAAGTACGTTTATTTATTACAAGGTCAAGGTTAAGGCCACTAGTAGAATTGGTATAATTTCTTTTCAATATATAAGTTGTCATCTCTCTAGCAACGATGTTTTGTGACTTTTTTTAGGAAACTTTTTGCAAAGGTCAAGTATAAGAATACAGACAGTATGAGTTTGTGTTTCAGGGTTACTTAACTCATTCCCCCCTGAAATTTCATAATGAACTATTCCAACCTTTGAATTGGAGGAGCTCAAATGTGTCTTCAGGGGTGAATGAGTTGAGGTGACAACTTGAAGGTCATTTTACATTAAACAGAACATGTTTGTCGACACTCTTGCTGCATCTTCATTCCTTACAGATTTTAATCAGAATTCATTGAATAAATAATTTTAAAATATGTATATTTTCCTAGTTTAATTTATCAAGTAAAACACTTTCAGGGTGTGATAGTCAAGTCACCTTTACTTTATATAATAGAAAAATATTATAATTGATAGTGATTTACACAGAAGTTGTTTATTTCTGTTGATAGGATCTGCAGCACCCCAATGAGTTTATCCGTGGCTCCACGCTGCGTTTCCTGTGTAAACTGAAGGAACCAGAGCTGGTGGAGCCACTGATGCCAGCGATCAGACAGTGTCTGGAACATCGTCACTCATATGTCCGCAGAAATGCAGTCCTGGCCATCTACACCATCTTCAGGTATGTAGGCCTGCTCTAGATTTAGTCTACATATAGAAAATGTTTGTTTTGTTGTTATATTATCACTTTCTAAATGGCTAATTGGAAATCAATATTGTGTTGTCAAATTTAGTGGCGATTTCTGCCAGTGCTGTGCTATTTAATGAAATATATCTTTGTTACAGGAATTTTGATTTCCTCATACCCGACGCCCCAGAGCTGATCGCCAAGTTCTTAGAAACTGAGCAAGACATGTCATGTAAAAGAAACGCTTTCATGATGCTGATTCATGCTGATCAGGTTTGTGGCAAAGATCTAACATCATCAATTTTAATAAAAAAATAATAATTTTAATGCTTGAAATCCTGTTGTACTAACTCTTAACATATAGGGAAAAACCCTGTAAATGAAAAAAAAATGAATTTTATTTTGAGAAGTTGGGTTAAAAATGTTTCTAAGCTTCTTTTTTTCTATAACATTTGTACTCTATACCAAACTATACGGCATCAGTTAAACCACTATGCTGTATAGATAGAGGGTAATTCATCTGAACAGCAATTATTACTACACAGCATATGATAGTATTTCAATTCTAAAGGTCAGGATTTACAAGGGACTAAATTTGGATTTTATTGCAGAAGAGCAAATATATAGTGGGCCGATGATTTCCCAGTTTACGGCTTTATACAACTTCTTGTCAAATTCCTGTTTGTCGTTTAATATATGTTTATGCAGTGAGAGAAAGCCAAAACAAATCTTATAATGTGTAGCCTCATGGTTCATTTTTCTATTTTTATAATTTTTTAATGAATTTATATTCCATAGAACCCTCGTTGAGTGTTGCTCTAATGTGGTTTTGTGTGACAGTGAAAGATTATAATACATTTTGTGGAATTGTTTGTTTCAGGAGCGAGCGCTGAACTACCTGAGTAGCTGTATTGATCAGGTGACGTCCTTCGGAGACATCCTCCAGCTTGTCATCGTTGAGTTGATCTACAAGGTATGTATAACCAGTTTTCATGTTGACACTATTCTCCATATAAAACTGATGCAAAAAAAAAAAAATGGTTTCCAGATATTCAAAGGATATCACTTTTTACCTTGGTATTTAAAATTTGAATTCATATCATTGTTTGCTAACGAGCCAACAGTTTAAGTCAAAAAGTTAGATACACAGGGAAAAATGTTCACCTTATAGACGTCATAGAGTAACTCTTAAGTTCATATTATAAATTAAATTCAAGTTTTGTTTGCATGTCACATGATTCTGTTATAGGCTTAATTTACAATGGAAATGGAATTGATTCTCTTACAGAATTTCTCCCATTCCTCCCCTCCCCCTCCACAACTAAATTATTATTTGTTGGGGCGTTGCAAGCACATTCAAATTTCATTAGACAGTAGTCGACTGGTTCAGATTAGAGAAAGAAATGAAATTGAAACTTAATATTTACAAACGTAGAATATATACGAGGTGTGTTTATCCTCAAAATTTTGAAACTGCTTGTGTATCATGTCAAAATTTTATCCAGGATTTACAAAGACGTTGCAATATTTTTTCAAGTATTTGGCAATGGTCCTTGCATTAAGCTCATTGGTGCATATCTTTACCCCTGTTGGCAATGAATTGCTATGTTGACTTACTTTCCATTCTGTTTTTAAACTGTTCTGTCTTGCACACATCAGGTTTGCCATGCCAATCCTTCAGAGAGGGCGCGTTTCATCCGTTGTATCTACAACTTGTTGAACTCCTCCAGTCCGGCCGTCCGCTACGAGGCTGCAGGTACACTGGTCACACTATCCAATGCTCCAACAGCAATCAAGGTAGGATATGAACTAATGTGACGCCTATGTCTCGCCTCCGCGACATCCGTTGCAGGCGAGACAAAAAGGATTATTCAAGTTGCTATAAAAGTCTATTGTGTTCACAATAATGTTGAACTATTGTGGGATGTCTGTAATGAATTGAATCATGCTCACCAAAGGTTTTTTTTTTTGCAAAACGTTTGACCCCCTGATTGTGTTAACTCATTCACCCCTGAAGACACATTTAAGCTCTTCCAATTCAAAGGCTGGAATAGTTCATTATGAAATTTCAGGGGTGAATGAGTTAAAGATCCCTGTTCCACTGCAGGCAAAGCAAAAGAAAATTTCGCTGGTTATTCGTATATACAGAAACCTGCCCTTACTTTCATTTTGAATATAAGAGTAGAGAGAGTGAGAGACTGGGCCAGGATGTTTCGGTTGACTGGGTAGCTAAGTTGGCCAGAGTGACAGTAAATTGATCTGAAGTTTAAGTTTCGAAGCCTGGTTATGTCTCATGGTATTTTTACACTCGAAACACTTTTAGAATTATTTTTTTCTGCATAAAGGTTCCTCATGTGATAGATATCTTTTTCTGAAATGATTTATCAAAACTATACTCACATCAGGGGAAAAAAGTGATTTCCAATTAATAGTTACAGGATGGCAGTGATACAGGAATCCTAGGCACGGTAGTCTAGTGGTAGGATGCCGGGCTCATGACTGGAGGGTTGCGGGATCGAGTCGCGGCACGGCACTGTGTTGTATCTTTGAGCAAAAATTGTAGAATGCTAGCTGTGAGCACAGGCTGTAAGCGGTCTATAAGAACCTCAAATTATTATTATTATTATTATCCTTAAAGACTTGTGAAAAAGACCATTTTGTGTCACTGATCATATCAATTATTGTTACCTTGTTAAACTTCGAAAAGGTGTCAAAGTGTTCGTAAGATAAGTCTGTAAACCTTTATTATCTCCTCGCAACGAAAGTTTGAGGGGATATAGAATCCACCTGTACGTATGTGTGTACTTATGTTACACTCTTTGTCACCGCTATAGCCACTTCATTTCTCAACGGAATTTCATGAAACTCCATACAAGTGTTTGGTATGCAGTACCTTGAACAAGTTTGCATTTCGGGTTTCTGCGTTGTAGGTCAAGGTCACTGTTACTGATTTTAGAAAAACGTTGTCATCGCTCTAGCCACTTCATTTCCTCTTACATATGTCACAGTGTGATTGCGAGGGGATTTGTATCACTTGTGATGCCATGTTTTCTTGTTTCACCAACAGGCTGCTGCTAGCTGTTACATTGAATTAATCGTGAAGGAAAGCGACAATAATGTCAAATTGATCGTGCTTGATCGACTCATTGCTCTGAAGGAGGTTCCTTTACACGAAAAAGTTTTGCAGGTAAAATTTGTTCCGTCATTATTAGTACATGTTTATATGCCTGTATGACATTTGATTCATGATTCCTTCAACCCCAAAATAACAGATTTGACTCTTTTTCCTCAATATGGTTAATAAAATAGCTTAGCTTTATTTGAACTTTTAGACTACAAATCTGAGTTCATTAGATTTTATCATGCGACGTTCAATCCTTTAATGGAAGCCATTTGTTGAATTTTACAAATCCTTGTTTAACTACATACCCTCCCCCGCCCCCTCCTCCCCCTCCTCCGTCTCCCACTCCCGCAGTGTGTGATCCTAGTTTGTTTAACTCATTCACCCCTGAAAGTTCATAATGAACTAATGAACTATTCCAACCTTTGAACTGGAAGAGTTCAAATGT
>JAUMHH010032513.1:0-10284 GCA_032359455.1 Chlamys rubida
CTATGTCACAGTGTAGCTACAATGAAACCTCCCTAATTCAGTTAACGTAGCTTTGCTATGTCACAGTGTAGCTACAATGAAACCTCCCTAATTCAGTTAACGTAGCTTTGCTATGTCACAGTGTAGCTACAATGAAACCTCCCTAATTCAGTTAACGTAGCTTTGCTATGTCACAGTGTAGCTACAATGAAACCTCCCTAATTCAGTTAACGTAGCTTTGCTATGTCACAGTGTAGCTACAAATGAATGTAACCTCAGCTTATACTGCTTTTCTAGCTATGATATGCTTGTTTATGTAGACAACACTTGTACTTCGGTATCATGGGAATACTAATTATCTTAATGTAACGTTACATGTAGTATATGGATCAAACATACCCAGTGGCTAAATTCAATATTATGGAGTAGACATTAAAGGATATATGTGACATATATCCCAGTGTTTAATTAACCAGGTGATGTGCCCCTGTGTGTATTGTGTGTCCTATGTTGCTCTACAAATAGATATCCTCTATGTAGTTTGTTCTAGTCAATACCTCACCCTGCCAGGAGACTCACGGTCGATTGAAATGTATATATTTGATTTTCATTAAAAACAAAGTCTGTTTCATGTCAGATTATTACACCAACCACCCCGTTATATTCTCGTGATAGCATGATGAAAATGGGAAATACAGTTTAAAACAAACATCAAGATTTACTTGCCATCAAATGAAAATGAATTATATTGAGCGATCAGGTTTGACAGTACTACGGTAGTAGTATGAGAGAATTAGGGCTGTGAATGAGCCCTGACTGGTTATAGGTAATACATTCCAACTAAATGTGTATTTAAATACTATACCCTGATAATCTACTGATCACCTATTTGTGTTGTGACATAACCCTGATACGGTTGTTTGTCCGATAGCAAACTGACCTGTTGCCAATGACTGAAAGGATTACATGGGAATGTTTATAAAAATATTTTCATTATGGTTATTTTATTTTCTTTCTTTTCAAGATGGTGTACATTAGTCATATTGGAACTATTTGTCAAATCTTCAAAGGTTTGTCAACTTGTGTCAGAATAGAGTATACACAATGTAATGGTAAAGGTGAGCAAATCATAATACATATAAGGAATTAGCTAATGTGCATATATATCTGGTCAATGACAAGGTAGTGGTGACATTTTGGTTGTGATTAAAATAGATCTAGATCAGTGTATGATTTTAGATTTTTAACCTTGGATTCTGTCATGCATAGAACAAAGTTCAGCAGTATAGTTGTATTTAGGGGTCCTAGTACACAGTATGGTGATAAATGATCCTAGTACACAGTATGGTAATAAATGATCCTTATAAAGTACACAATATGGCGGTATTCTAATGGTCCTATTGACACAGCTCAGCAGTATAGTTGATTTTTAGTGGTTCTAGTACAAAGATCAGCAGTATAGTTGAATTTTAGTGGTTTTGCTACACAATATGCTGGTGTTTTAATGGTTCTGGTACACAGTTCAGCAGTATAGTTGTATTTTAGTGGTTCTAGTACACAGTTCAGCAGTATAGTTGTATTTTAGTGGTTCTAGTACACAGTATGGTGGTGAGTGAGTGATCCTAGTACACAGTTAAGCAGTATGGTGGTATTATATTGGTCCTAGTCCTTAAACAGCTCCATAATATGGTGGTGTTTTAATGGTTCTAGTTCACAGTTCAGCAGTGTGGTGGTGTTTTAATGGTTCTAGTACACAGTTCAGCATTATGGTGGTGTTTGAATGGTTCTAGTTCACAGTTCAGCAGTGTGGTGGTGTTTTAATGGTCCTAGTACACAGTTCAGCAGTATAGTTGTATTTTAGTGGTTTTGCTACACAATATGCTGGTATTTTAATGATTCTAGTTCACAATTCAGCATTATGATGATGTTTTAATGGTTCTAGTACACAGTACAGCAGTATGGTGGTGTTTTAATGGTTCTTGTACACAGTTCAGCAGTATGGTGGCATTTTAATGGTCCTAGTACACAGTTCAGAAGTTAGGCTGTAATTTAATGGTCCTAGTACTACTACTGAGTAGTACACAGTTCAGAAGTTAGGCTGTAATTTAATGGTCCTTAGTATACAGTTCAGAAGTTAGTTAGGCTGTAATTTAATGGTCCTAGTACACAGTTCAGAAGTTAGGCTGTAATTTAATGGTCCTAGTACACAGTTCAGAAGTTTGGCTGTATTTTAATGGTCCTAGTACACAGTTCAGCATTATGGTTGTATTTTAATGGTCCTAGTACACAGTTCAGAAGTTAGGTTGTATTTTAATGGTCCTAGTACACAGTTCGGAAGTTAGGTTGTATTTTAATGGTCCTAGTACACAAGTATACAGTTCAGAAGTTTGGTTGTATTTTAATGGTCCTTGTACACAGTTTAGTGGTAAGTGATCTTAGTACACTGTTCAACAGTATGGAGGTATTTTAGTGGTCCTACTATACCTTACTAAAGAGATCAGTGGTATGGTGGTATTTTAGTAGTTCTTGTTCATAGTTAAGTAGTGGTGGTGTTTTAGTGGTCCACCGTTCAATGGTATCTGTTGGTATTTTAGTGGTTCTAGTACAAAGTTAAGTAGAATGGCGGTATTTTAGTGGTTCTTAATAAGTATAAAGTTTAGTAGAATGATGATATTTTAGTGGTTCTTACAATTCAGTGGCATTGTGGTAAGTGACAAATGTTTTGTGACTGCTCCGGGAGATGTCTTGTAGAAAGATTATATAGATTTTGGTTGATAGGTTAAAGATCTAGCAGGATAGGCCTAACACATTGATACCTATATGGGTGTGAGATAAGTATACACCATACATGGGCTTTGCTAACACTGGCAACACACCAAGCCTGTGTATATATATACAGTTGTCAGTGGCAGCTTTTTGTACAGGCATTGGATCCCGCTAAGTCTGCAGGAACAACACCAGACTTAGTTCTACCTGCCTGAGTCCTCTAAAACTCAAATCTATAAACCTGCTGTGGAAATTCTGTAATTTTTTAATTGGATATTTATATTAATTAGTGATATATACGGTTGGAAGGATAGCAGATCACAATGGCTTACATTGTAGGTAAGTAGTCACTGTGAAGGATGTACAATTGTTAATCACTACAGCAGTTGATGTATATCTATATAGGGGGATACTTTGAGATTGGTATATATATGTTTATGATATCAGTACTGCAGTTCCACAGGTGTCATACACACAACCACTGTGGTCTGTACCATATAAGATGGTGTCAGAACTTTAAATCATTGAGGAATTCATGGAGGTATTTTAAAACGTTGATTGATAGTTTCAAAGACAATAAATACACACTAGCTATCTTGTTACAGGACGAGGGGAACTAATAGCAGTCGGTTGTAATACGGTTTATGTGAACAGGTGTCTTGATGAGAAACAAGGACCTTATTTCAGGGTTCACATCCTGACCTGTCTATCACATTGTCCATTCTGTGTTAAAAGGCTGCCATGATCAAACTTTTTTAGAAGTAAAAAGCATGGGATACTATATTAAATCATGTCATCTGACAGTGAGCAAGGAGTATTTTTTGGGGGAAAGGGTGTAGCAAAAAGCAATGGAGGCTTAATTTGAATGGAACATCCATCCATCTGTTAAACTATGGAGTCACCTGAGGATTCAAAGCTGACTTAACGGGCAAATTAAGTAAAGTCTTATTAGGCACAATAATCTCATTGAATAAAATATACAGGATTAATTGTACTGATGATTCACTTAAGATATAATACAACACTCAGATGCTGGGATACGGTAGGGTCAGTGAGATCAGGCCGTCAGTTAGGTCAGGTGTTTGTAAAGTCAGGTGTCAGTAAAGTCAGGTGTTGGCAAATTTAGATGTCAGTTAAGTCAGATATATATCAGTAAAGTCAGGTGTTGGTAAAGTCAGATGTTGGTGAAGTCAGGTATCGGTAAAGTTAGGTGTTGGTAAAGTCAGGTGTCAGTGAGGTCAGATGTCTGTAAAGCCAGGTGTCAGTAAAGTCAGATGTTGGTAAACTTAGGTGTCAGTAAATTATAGGTGTTGGTAAAGCCAGGTGCGTGTTAAGTCAGGTGTTGGTAAAGTCAGGTGTGAGTAAAGTCAGGTGTTAGTGAAGTCAGGTGTTAGTGAAGTCAGGTGTTGGTAAAGTCAGGTGTTGGTAAAGTCATGTGTGAGTAAAGTCAGGTGTTGGTAAAGTCAGGTGTTGGTAAAGCCAGGTGTTGGTAAAGCCACTTGTGTCAGTTTAGGTTAGGTTCCAATGTCTTTAACTTTATATTTAATCACAAACAACTAAAAATGTATAGTTGTAAAGATTTGATATATATAATCCCAGACAATTTAGTTTAAAGAGAAGTTTAGAGAAGGAGTTATGTTCATTCCTTGCTTGACATCTTGACTGAACAAGTTCACATTATATTTGTAAAGCATTGTCTAGAATGTATTTATTTGATATTATAGTTGTTCTGACTATGAAATCATTAATTTATGTTAGACATACTACTCGCTATCATGACATCATCCTATGTAGCTAGGCAACTTTAGTTCCAAATAAACATTCTCCTGACCTGGCAGTTTTGGTGAAAGGCCTACAGAAGAAGAAAAGCTCAAAGTTTATATAGTACTTTAATACAATATCCTAGAAATATATTCAAATCATTAAAAATCTGTGTCTGGTTTAATGGAATGTTCAGCTACTGAAAATAAATTCCATGAGCTAATGGGAATAAATGTATGAAAAGTTAATGGTAACTGCCGGAACTGTCACTAGAAAGTTCTGAGTGATGTGTTTACCATTTATAGTAAGTCAGGTGTTTTTATGTCCTTCAAGTTATTATGTGGTCATTCAAATGGTCCCAAACAATTGCTGGTACTTAATGTTGTAAATTGAAGGTACTGGTACTTTTATTCAAAATATTTAGGTTAAGCCTTAATGTTATTAGCAATGTGTATACCTTGACTATGACTGGAGGGAGTGTTATAATATAAATTGCATGGGACGTTTGGTGGACATTTCTAAATCCATTATATTCCAGTTAATAAGCTGGTAATGGATTGCGCTGCTGGTGTTATTGCAGGAATGGTTTGTACTTGTGGCCGTTGATCTATTGATCATGCCGTCCCTGTAGTTATCGGTGAATGCCAGCCTGCCAATTATGGGTTTGTTCCTGCTGGTTCAAACCGTTAATTCAGGTGACGTGTGCTTGTCATTATGGGTTAGTTCCTGCCGGTTCAAACTGTTAATTCAGGTGACGTGTGCTTGTCATTATGGGTTTGTTCCTGCCGGTTCAAACTGTTAATTCAGGTGACGTGTGCTTGTCATTATGGGTTTTAAGTACCTGCTGGTTCAAACTGTTAATTCAGGTGACGTGTGCTTGTCATTATGGGTTTGTTCCTGCTGGTTCATACAACTGGTTACAAATACTTGCCATCATGGTTTTGTTTCATGGTTCAAACAGTTGGTGTCATACCCCTGCCATTATTGGTTAGTTCACTTCTGGTTCAAACCGTTGGTGTCATACCCCTGTCATTATTGGTTAGTTCACTGCTGGTTCAAACAGTTGGTGACATACCCCTGTCATTATTGGTTAGTTCACTTCTGGTTCAAACAGTTGGTGACATACCCCTGCCATTATTGGTTAGTTCACTTCTGGTTCAAACAGTTGGTGATGTATGCCGGCCATTATAGTTTAGTTCTTGCTGGTTCAAATAGTTGATGATTTATGCCTGTCAAAATGATTTTAAGTTCCTTCTAGTTCAAACATCTGGTGATAAAATCCATACTTTATTACAAGTATGCACTGGTCTTAAAACTGAACGTATCATGGCATATCAAAATATGCAATCCAAAACTACCATTCTGAATGGGGATGGTTCACAATTAGAAGATTGCATTATAGGCTTGCCTACAATTTTCATGCAGGGCCTAATTTCATCCCTAGGAGTTTCTTTACTTGATATGGATGTTTCTACTGTAAAAGTTAAAATGCACGGTATTTACTTGGCTGAAATTGTGTGTCACATTACCATCAACATGTACCTATATTTTGTTTGGCCTTGAATCAGTGCCTCACAAACTCTTGACCCCTGACCTTGGAGGTCAACAGACAGGAAACCCTGTCTGGTAGAGTGATCTCCCGACACCCCACCAGGTATTGGACCAGGCCCAGTATCTACTGTAAACACTGATAAGGTTCTTGTTTTGTGTGTCAATCAAAATGTTACAAGAAGTGTCTTGAAGTAACCATTTTACTTATTGATTATAGCTGTCAAAAGAGTCAGTTTCATTTCAGCAGAATTTGGAAAAAGAATCTCCACAAAGTAAGCAGACTCGCAGTCATTGCAATTGTATAAGGTAATTGGAGAGTAATTTGGTCACTATTATATCAGGTAATCCATAATCTACACCTGATTACTTATAAGTAAACGGACATCAGAGTTCATGACTAACTCTTAGTTGCTTTTAAAGGTACAACGTGGTTTACTTCTGGATCAGTTGAGTTTGTCTTGATAAAGAAGAATATGTTTCATGCTGTAATCAGATTTCATTTTGGGCTACAATGATTGTTGTTCCCTTTTGCTGTTATAAGATTTCATTTTGCTATAATGAGATTCCATTTTTATCATAATAAGCTTGCGATTTGCCGTAATGAAATTCCATTTTTACTATATGACAAGCTTTAATGCTAATAATGAAATTCCATTTATCAAAGTTCTTTTTCAATTTTTTTTTTAATTTGACAATGACTGCACAAACCTCTTTGGCCTTAATATGTTTAGCAAGTGTATAGAATATGTGTCTGTGAATACGCCATACAATTTAAGGCATTCTCTAGAGCACAAAAGTAAGTGCATTGTATAGCCTGACTGTGGTGTTCTCCAAAGAATTATATGTGTCACAAAAATAGTTGTTGAGCCTGCATCTGCAGGGGGGATGATAATCAATCACCTCAGTGTGTGCATGTATTTCACGTACACCCTTTCTGAGGACTGGAAGGATTCCAAAAGACTGATCCCTTAATCAAGAAACCTACCAGACTGTGTTGTTATTAACTTGAATGGGTATTTTGTTATGTTTTGTTCAGGGTTTAAGAATGTCCTTGGAATTTTGGGTAAAATAGAAAATACAAAATGTGTTTTACAGTAACTTAATGTAGCTCAGTCCACAAAGTGTACACCATTGTCATTACTGAAGGCTGGTAGGTAAATATATATATGAGTTACTGACACTTCCAAAGTTTTTATACTGTAATACTCAAACACCTGCATGTGAGATCGTTTACCCCTAAGGTGTAAAACACAGGTATTTTACATTTTTATCACTCAAAAGTTCAAGTGTGATATTTATCCTGACCACTTAACCATACAGCCTTTACTTAATGGATTTTAGGCTATTATAATGAAACAAAATTCAATTCCTGTTATATCCTATCTTCCTTATATTTCTCTTATGTCAAAATGCTTTTCTAAAGGTCGGCTCAGAGTTCAGAAAAATGTTATAGTATATATATATAGAGAGAATAGTTTTCAAAATACTACATTCTGACTATATATAGTATACCAGCCTGGTTGTTCAAAGGACTTAATTATAAGGAAACGTAAACTTGAAATTTAAGTTGGCTTTATGTTGTCCAAATAGACTTTTATGTCAGATTGAGGTCATGTCCTCTATAATTGGAAAGTTTGGACAGTAGGGGGTAGACTGGTGTTGACTCGGAAATTTCACTGCTCCCATTAAATTGTATATCTAGTTTGGGTCAAGACAGATATCGATCCAGGCTGATCAGTCTCATAATTGCAAGACAGATCTGGAAAATTCCACAGACTTAGACAATTTTTGACAGCTTTGATTTTCTGTGAGAGACGATTTTCAAGCTTTCAAAACAAGTCTCAGGCTTGTGGAAGCAAGAGAATATCAGATTACTTTAAACCTGCAGTCAGACTTAAAACACAATTAAACACATTTAAGATTTAAGGAGTGAGGAAGATCCATTGACACTCCAAAATATAATCATATTGGAGATCAATCTATGACCTTCTCATATGAAGCGTGGAAAATTCAAGTATTAAATATTGATATTAATAATAGTCAAACACTAACAATATAAACATTGATCGGGATATATTGAATGATACTGTGGTTTAATTGCTGAATTTTTATAATTACTGGCCAATAGAAGCATATGGTGTTATTCAAACCAATTCCTCAAAATGAGGTTTCTTCCATAAATGGTATGGTTTCACGGTCCTAGAACTTTTACTGACTTTCTTATCCACATTTGTTGTTAAGAAAAACATTGCTGCTTTTAAATAGTTTAATCAGGTTTTGTCAATATTACCCCGGCTACATAGTTATTGGTAAAATGTTTGTGTCCTGCAAGTTGACATGTCCTAGTTGTCTCATGATGATGTGAAAATATCAACTTTTCAGCGTTAAGGACAAAAGATACTGTGACAAAAATCACACTTCGTTTGAATGATCACCACTAAACTCCAGGTGGTTGCTGTATAAAAATTCACTATATCTGGCTCACTTGTCAGTTATATAATAACAAAATCAATGTATTTTGGGATCCTAAACTACTGGAGATTATCATACAGTAAATCCTGTGTAATCTGAACCCTATGCAATCTGGATTTATTCCCTGTATAAAGCAGATCTGCAATTATATACGGCTTATTTGTATCAAAATTGATTACTGGTGTTTGAAATTGATAAAAACCTGGTATACCAAATTCAGATCCCTGTTATTTTAGATTTCACCTGGCTCAGTTACATTAGGGATGAATGATTCAGGAGCATTGAAATATAAATCTGAGCAACAAAATGCATTGACAACATATGACCATTGATCACTGCCATACATTTATTCCTCATAAATCGTGTGATATGGCTTATCTCATCAAGGGGCTGTCAATAATCTTTACTGAAGATGTTGTTGTTGATTTTTAAATCCCTCCAGTACTGATAAGAGATTTAGTTTGTATGGTACGTGTGTTTTTAAATGCTTGTGTAACGGTATATGAGATATGTAACAAGCATTTAGTTTGAATCCCCATGCGTGCTGAACAAATCTTGTGTCAGAAATCCAACACAGATCACTGTTAAAAGATTGGTGTGAACTACCGGTTGAATCATAGCAGACCTTGGGTATCCACATAGGAAGAATGTCTGCTTAGAAATGTCTGGTCTGCTCAATACATACAGTGTTAACCTAACATGAATGGAATACACTAATCCCACTAAAGGGGTTTGAAGGCTGATGTTAAACTGATTATACGTAAGAGTTACTAATTAGCTTGTTACACAGACACATGCTATAGTGACACCTGTGTATAAGGAAACCTCTAACAGAACAGGTATGAAGAGTTTGTAGTCCCCGGGTTTGAATCTTCCACTGGTCATTGCATTTTATCTTTCCTATCATATTTAGGACCTACCAGGTAATTGAATATATCCACAGAAGGTGGAAGACTGTCTTGTGTGTCTTATCAGCTATAAACTTTGGTCAAGAGGAGGAGGAAGTAAAGCCGAACTTGCCTGAGGTGTTCACCAGGTATCAGAGTTGCTAAAAGAGCATCAGTTTAGAGCAACCACCTGTCTATAGTGTCCACTTCTCCATAACATAGCAACCACCTGTCTATAGTGTCCACTTCTCTATAACATAACAACCACTTGTCTATAGTATCCACTTCTCTATAGTGTAGCAACCACCTGTCTATAGTGTCCACTTCTCTATAACATAGCAATCACCTGTCTATAGTATCCACTTCTCTATAGTGTAGCAACCATCTGTCTATAGTGTCCACTTCTCCATAACATAGCAATCACCTGTCTATAGTGTCCACTTCTCTATAGTGTAGCAACCACCTGTCTATATTGTCCACTTTTCTATAGTATAGCAACCACCTGTCTATAGTGTCCACTTCTCTTTAGCATAGTAACCACCTGTATCAATGAACAGTGACCACAATCTATAATGACCACTTTATATATATATTGACCACCTGTCTATAGTAACAACTTGTCTATAGTAACAACCTGTCTATAGTGGCAACATGTTTTCGTGACCACTTGTATGGCTTTCAGTTGCCCCAAATGACATACTGTGGTTGAGCCTTAAAACAATACACAAAAACAAATTGTTAGAAAAATAAATTATTGATCAGGTTTGTCATATAAAACCTGACTCAGTATATGCTGATAGAAGACAATCTTAAATCTTTATAAAGTTAAATAGTAATTGATTGTGTTACACTGACTACAGGTAGAGTA
>JAUMHH010032524.1:0-10284 GCA_032359455.1 Chlamys rubida
CTATCACCATATAGGACGAGGTTATTGATACAAGTGTTGTTTGCCTATCACCATATAGGACAAGGTTATTGATACAAATGCTGTTTGCCTATCACCATATAGGACGAGGTCATTGATACAAGTACTGTTTACCTATCACCATATAGGACGAGGTTATTGATACAAGTGTTGTTTGCCTATCACCATATAGGACGAGGTTATTGATAAAAGTGCTGTTGGCCTATCACCATATAGGACGAGGTTATTGATACAAGTGTTGTTTGCCTATCACCATATAGGACAAGGTTATTGATACAAGTGTTGTTGGCCTATCACCATATAGGACAAGGTTATTGATACAAGTACTGTTGGCCTATCACCATATATATAGGACAAGGTAAGTGATACAAGTGCTATTGGCCTATTGCCATGCAAGAGTCTAGGGTTTGGACATGTGCAATGATTATACGACACTACAGAACAAGTAGGGGCTTTGGTTCTAGTTGTACTCACTGTGTCACTGGTGAGGCTGGAACTACAACTGTTGTTGGGGGAGGAGGTAGAGGAGGACTGGTAGGGCGAGCTAGAGTCCGACTGCTCAATAGATTCCATAGGACCTTCAGAGACCTTCACACTACCATTGCCTTGTCTGTAAAACAAACAGGTCGTGTTAGTACGTGAATCTTACTCCTCAAAGCACAGGTCACTATTAGTAGCTTAGTGTTTAGCCGTAGAGGCTACAGGTCAGTTATTTGTGGCCCTGAAGACTACGGGAAAATGTTAGTAGCTAAACCTCATATAATACAATTCATTTTTAGTAGCTATGAATTTTGCCTTGTCGACTACAGGTCAATTATTTGTGGCCTCGTAAACTACGGGAAAATGTTAGTAGCTAATCTAAATTTCATAAATACAATTCATTACAAGTAGCCAAGTTATTTTTCTTGTAGGCTACAGGTCAATTATTTGACGCCGCACAGACTACAGCAAATTTATAGTAGCTAAATTTAACCTTTTTAGAATAGATATCACTGCCAATAGCTGAAATATGCCTCACTGAATACAAGTCAGTGTTGGTAGCTGATAAACTTTGCCTTGAAGACTATTGGTAATGATCCAGAGTTATTTACTCCACAAACTACAACTTCCCTTCAATCTATTCCTCATTTAGGAATATAAATGATTTCAGTTCAATGTATCAGCACTCAGCCTTGTAAACCCAGTTAGTCAGTGTCTGTTCATTAAGGTGACATATTTGATTATCTTTTAATACTTTATTTAGGTTAATTCATGCATGTTTCATCTATTTTTTAGTGCGTCTCTTGGAGTTATTGTCCCAAAACTGAGTCAATATTTGTAGAAGTTCTCAGACTCGATTGCTTCTCATTGTGGTGTTTGGAGATATTATATTAAAAAAAAATCTTTTTTTAAATGTTTCTTTACGTTGTCTTTAAAAGACAGAATTTTAACAATGTATATAATTCATAACAATATAAACATTATTCATAAATGTAATTTACGATGGAAACCCAAAAGTGACCTCAGTACAGGAATGTACAGGTCAAATAGCCCGACACTTTAAATAGAACCTAATTATGTCGGGGCTTATAAAAATTGCCTTTATAACCTACATACACCGTTCTCCCACCTTCAGCTTTGATGGAAATGGATAAGTAAGTGAAATGGAAAGTAAAAGTTACATGGACCTTCAATTATAGTATTCCTCGAAGTGCAACAACGTATGAATTTTGATGACTGACAGGCTTTTTAGTATCAGAGTCATGCAGCTAAACGCAAAGTCTATTACTTAATTCTGTGAAAACACTGACCAACATTTCAGGAGAATTTAATTATGAAAATTGATAATTATTGGACTTCTAGTATTCATAATGGACCGAAGCCCAAAGTAAAACAAAAATGTCAAAAAGAAGCAAACAACTTAAAGCCCCCTCCACTATTCAGCAGGGGGATAATTAAACCTTTTAATTACACTATTGTCATCTGGATTACAAAATTTTGCATTATAACAGGTGTTATAATCGGAAATCTATCACGGGATATCTATCACGGGCAAAGTACAAAAGAATTTTTAAGAAAACAAAAAGCTGAAGTAAATTATATCCCACCAAGTCTGTTGGCATATGAAATTATCTCAAATTTACTTTGCAATAAATAGCTCGGTCTTAAATGACTAATCTTTGAATTGTCAAATTCCAATTTACACAATTTAACAATTAAAATAATCATTTTAAAATGTATTTATTCATGTTTAAATCTATTAGTTGTACACTGCTGTGTAGTTCAGACCCCGAGTGACACTCACCTGTTTTTTACATCTACAGCCTCTGTGCCGTGTTTTGGACTGCTGTTGGCCACACTAGCATAGCTGCGTGTTGTGTTGTTGTTGTTTGTGTTGTTCAAGTTATTGCTAGTATTGTTGTTTTTCGAGTCGCTGCTACAGCTACGGTTGTCGGGGCTTGGCTGTGTCATGGGGTTGTTAGCGATGAAGATGGGGAAGGTGTCCTTGATCCACTTTCGATAGTCTACCACCTCATCCGTTACTCGAACTATCCTACCCAGTATACTACAAAACCAAACAAATAAGTGGTTGCAACAGCAGGCCAAGGGGTTAATCAGGGAGGTTTGGTAAACAGACCTTAGGATAAAATTGGAAAATTTCATCGAGATAAGAACAATTTTGGGAAATTCGGGTGATCATTATAACTCTGAATACAGTAAAACCTTTTTATACTGTTACCATTTATCCAGAGAAATTTCAACGAAAATTTTACAACACCCTGTTCCTACATGAATTGGAAAATTAAATAATTATTTTTGTTGAAATGGGGAATATATTTGATTTTTTTCCTTCGTTTTTGGGAAAATAAAGAGCTTTTTAGCCAGATCCATCGAGTGTTTCTCCATTTCTTGACAATAAATCAGTATATATTCACTAAAATATTGATTCTATCGAATCCCAAAAAACTTAAATCAACAGTGGTCCCCAAATTGGGAATTTTAATGTAAAAAAGTTTCGTACTAAGTGCTAATATTGAACCTTAGTGATCCTACATATTAAAAGACTTGTAGAATATTTTACAGAATAGTTCCTTGGAGATTAAAATGTTCAAACTTAATGGTAGACCTATAGACAATCACCATGAAAATCACAGCAGGTATTTGTGAAATCATCGACTTCATAGACCAGGTGGTCTGCGATGTTATTTCCTATGATGTGTGATATTCAATAATAAGTATAGTAGCGAGCTAAAATGTGCTCTGTTAACTTACTCTTTTCCTTCCTTTTAAAACATATTTTCTTAATTCCACATAAATATGTAAAAATTCTTGGTCATGTTATGGTCTGTGAACAATTCATATCTCAAAGAGGTATTGTCTATGGGGTGTAAATTCTAATTTCTAAGACCGAGATTAGTCGTAGCCAATTATCTGCACATTACCTGTGATTTGGTCGGAGTATGTGGCTGTTCTGTGGCATCACAGTGTACGTCATGACTAGGTAGGCATACTCAAATGACTGTTTCACTTTCATAGCACCATACGAACTACGACCAATGTCGTTACCTGTAACACAATTAATACTTCACAGCTTGTCTTCACACAAAAACCAGACAAATTTAACACAATTGTAATGAGTAGACTATTTCACCCGAGAAAGACACTGTCTTGAAGTCTAACGTAAATAATTTTATATCAATTACATTCAATAAAGGCTATTCCAGGGCCCGTATTCTGTGCTCAAGCCAGATTTCTTGTAACCCATCTAAATCATGTCAACAATCAAAAAGTCAAATTAAAATATTGAAAACAGTATTCAGCTAAAGTTTCCATTTTTGTCAAACTTTTTAACAAAATAAGATTTTTTTTAAATAATTTATAACTGGAACAAGAAATTAGACTTGAGCACAAAATCCATGCTTGAGCATGAGAATGGTTTCATGAATACGGGCCCTGGACTCTAAGAGTTTTGTGTAGGGGTATGTAATAGACAGAAAACCAAACTACAAATAGGAGTGATTCATGTTTTCAAATGAAAGCAAATTAAACATGCATCACAAGACAATTATCTATTTTTTTTACATTGTTCCACCTAAAAATTCCCAACAGGATTTGAATTTACAAAAGGAAAAGTTAATAGACAAACTTCAATGTTTTAAAAAGGTAAATAGCACAAATTCATGAAAATATTATAAAAGCAAAACATCAAGTACTGCAACATATTTACTTCATAACTAGAAATTTTCATTGCAGTTTAATTTTCCCTTTTTTTTCGCCCTACTGAATGAGGATTAATTTATCACGACAGCAAATACAAGTACACAAGTGAACATATCTTACTGTGCATAGTAAATGACATGTGAAAGTTGAATACCAGTGAAGGGCATTCAGTTTTGAGCCAGTGGTATTTTCCCAGTATACAGTAATTTTTCTTAGGAAACGTGTGGCAGGAAACTCTTTTGAAATGGAGGTGCATGTAACAGCAAGGTAGCGTACACCCTTAATGAAGCCTATCATGATTAGCTTACCCTCTGTGAGGGGATCCTCTATACAAAGAAGGGATGGCCTGTAGCCGCTATCCATGCTCTTCTGTATTTCCTCCTTCCTGATGTAGGCTCCACCCTTCTTGATGCGTATGCCGGTGTTGATGTAGTTGAAGTTCCTTCCATAAAGTTCGAAGAATTCTATCAGCAGCACTCCAAGGTTTGCTTCTGGACTTGTGGCATCATAGCGGGGATGAAGCTACAAGAATTTGTTCATGTATAACACATTTCGGAGGACTTAACCCTTGCAACACTGTAGACCATAATGGACTCATTCAGATCAATTTATGGTAGAGGTTATTAAAGTTACAAAGGGGTGAAAGGTTTAAATGTCCCCATTATTACACCACATAATATCTTGCTACAACCTGACCGCAATTGCACAACTGAATCAGTCTGTATAGATCAACCTGTCTAGACAGACCCCTAGTCCTTAGATCAAAACCATTCGTTGCTTTTTCCTTAGACAGTCCCTATAATGGGGATTCATGGTACAAATTATAACTGTACCAACTTGACTCCATTTAAATGTAGAAAGATTACACATATTTAAGTTAATAGATTCTTCAACAGAAAAACAAATAAATGTAAGTATTATCGAACGAGTTGTGATACACCTCCTCGACTGTGCCACATCAAGTCAAATACAACACATCCAAGGTGATTATCCAGACAGAAGTCTGAATGAATTGACCTTTAACCCTTTCAACTCAATGTAACTTTAGTAGACTCTACCATGCATTGATCTGGACGTGTCCATTATGGTCTATAGTGGTGAAAGGGTTTTTAAGCACGAACTAGTGAGGTTTACAAAATACAGGACCCTGTTATAATACATCCATCAATGTAGTCACATCAAGAAATACTCAAGATATTATGCGAGCAGCATATACTGGCTTAACCGAAATTCTCAAAAGATTGTTTTTTAAACTCATTCAACCCTGAAATCCCATAATGAACTACTCCAACCTTTGAATTGGAGGAGTTCAACTGTGTCTTCAGGGGTGAATGAGTTAATTGACAACAAAATCATTTTAATTTTGAAGACCTAAAAATATCTATATGAAGTTTGTGCTTAACACTTGAGTTCAAACTCACACTTCTTCAGACACAATTTCATGAGCATGAAAATAATTTAGAAATTTTGTCAGATTTGAAGATAATCCAGTGAACAATGTCTCTGTCAAGAAAAGAAAGTCCTAACTTCCATTTTGGATAAAAGGGCTTGGTGAGGGGTGATTGTAGTCCAAGTTTACCTGGAGGAAGCTGACAGTCAGGTAGATGAGGCTGTAGGAACTAATACCACCAGTAAACACCTCGTTGAGGTCCCGCTGTAAAAGGAACTGCTTCAACACCAACACCAGGTACTTTAGGTTTGGGAACTGCTCCATAAATTTCTGGTAAACAAATTAAAGTGAAGAGTTAGTCTTTAAGTCATCATCATCCCACTTGGAAGGCAGTCCTTGATATGTCAAAATGGATGAAGAACAGTTATAAATATATATATCTTAGTCTCTATGATAGATAGGTGGAAACTGATCAAGGTAACTTATTTTTAGCATCTCTGAAAGCTGTTTCTAAGTGCCTTCCAGGGGTTGATTTTCCATTTCAAATTTTAAAAAAATCATTATAAACTGTACAGAGGAAGTTGAGAAATAAAACCTTGATATCCATTTTCATATTAACTCATTCACCCCTGAAGACACAGTTGAACTCTGCCAATTCAAAGGTTGGAATAGTTCATTATGAAATTTCAGGGGTGAACGAGTCAACTTCTACCTGTCTCAAAGGAGGCAGCCCCCCACCCCCAAGAGTTTCCCCTATAAAAAGGTGGAAATAAAAAACACCTGTAGCCCAGAGACAGATCAATATCATTAACACCTCTCGGCGACATTCACACTGCCGCCGCGTTGACAGTACTAGTGACGACACAGCAGTTTGCTATCACAACAGGACTTCCTTGACAACAAATCTGTAACTATGCAAACACCAGGAAAACTACAACACCTTATAGCTTGTCTGGAAAAATCTTTAAAGCCGGCTTGTTTTTAATATCAGCATCATACGACGGAAACAAAAAGATCAACATGTCTTTAGAGATAGAATCCCAAGATACTGGTCAAGGCTTAATAGGATTATGGCACCCGAGGCCAAGCTCAAGTCAAATGGTTTGAAATTACCCTTATTGACTAGATATAAGGTCATTCTAGCATCTACCCAAAGGTTTTGACTACAGTAGTTCTGTAATGCTATATTGATGTTACCTTGATAAGTGAAGCACTTTCCACCGAGTTCTTAGTATTAAAGCTGATATCCACCTTGATGTCGGTCTGCAGGTCTGTGAGTTTGACTATAGGGACCTGTAACATAAATTGCTACATACTTATTTCATAACTACTGTGATGCACAGTAAATACTAATACAGCTTGATCACTATTTAATTACCTTCCTCCCATGCCTAGTGAATGTTGAAAACATTATATATATATATATATATATAAAAGTCAATTTCTTTGTTACACCATATTATATGTGTTCTTATTAAAGACAGGGAGTACAGTTCTCACAAAGTATTTGGAGTGTGGATGCAAAGAGTAGCAACTCCTGAAACCTGGTTTCCATCATGTGTATTCTTCATTTGCCTGGTTGTCGACAAAAGGTTCGACCTGCTAGGCCTGGCTAGCAGACAAACCAATATGTCAGCCAACAGCTGCTGGCAAAAGAAGAATGTATAAGTGATGGACATCAGGCCTCAGAATTTGTTTCTCTTCTCTTCACTTATTATGCTGGAATCACTGATATTAAGAGGGCTCTGCATATTGTAAGTGTCACCCTGGAAACTGGAAAAATACTGGCCACTTCCTACCAACTCAGCTAGGAAGAATCTCTTTAGCTCATTCAGTAGAGCGTAAGACTAGAAAACAAGATATCCAGGGTTTGATTCCCTAGCGGAGGCATTGGAAAAATAATGACCCGTTACATTTAAGGTATCCTCCTGAAACCACGAAGATGAATTAATACACAGATACATGCAAACTTATCACATGTCACTTCTTCGGGATCTTGCCCTACTTCTTTCATGGCAAAATCTGTGTAGAAAAGTAGTTAAAACTTATTCATGAGCATGGGTTTATCGCCAATTAAACAGGGTATGTACTTACGGAAGCCTTGTCCAACACCTTGATAGAGGCGTGATCAGTGTAGCCCTTGTCAAGGAGAGCTTTCTGTAGCATGAACAGAGGAGGAGATTTCCACTTCCCAAACACAACCAGATCTATATCACTGTAAACAAAACAAACAGAAAATTCACAGTGATTTTTGCAAAGCACTGCTGCAATGTATGTATCTTGGGACTCGTGGAAATTTCTAAGTAATTAAGTGGACTTTTCAAAAAAAATCAAAATCTGCAGTGTTTAATGAAAATGCAAAATAGTATATGTACTTTTGTTATTGATATATGCATTCATGTAATGACATATATGTTGATCAATGAATTTAAAATGAATGAAAATTTAATCACACCAACAATTTGTAAAAAATCTGATTTCTACATGGTTCACTATTGTTATGTATATATATATCAGCATGCTACAACATACTGTATAATCAATCATGCTGTGCTATAAAAATATTTCCCTCTAAACAGACTTGATAAAATCCCACACACAGACTTCTGTAGGATGCATTGGAGCATTCATTCTCCACCAACTTACCTTGTGGGTAGGTATAAGCCCGTTTTGAAGCTGCCAAAAATTTCAACCTGCAAGGAAAGAAAATAATTTTTATAATTAAATATCAATCATTTCTATAAAATTGTAATGTCAAGGTCTTCGAAGTTAGGTTTGAAACTGTTCCTCGTCTGGATTTGAAGACATGGATGTTTAATAAATACTTGCTCAAAAAATAGTTTTGAAACACTTATAAAACAAATAATTCAATAAATAGGAAAAGGATATGCCATCATATGAAGAACAGCACTTATAAGCTATAAACATATACTCATAGGTCACCCACATCATCTGCTCATTTTGCCCACAATGTAACAATATTACAAATTAATTATAATTACAAATGTTGTAATTATGTAGAATTTGTGGTCGAAATCTTGGCAAACCTGTTGTCCAAATTTCTACATCCTAAAATATAATTTTCATATCCTAGGACAATAGATATCATCCATACGTCCTATACTGATATCTAAATTAAAGAAAAGAATGGCTTGCAATGCAAGATAATGTTTCATTTATGATTTTGATGTCTAGTTTTGCATAATGTGAGAAACAGGACTGCATGAATTAATTTATAGCTAATAATGTTACATCAGAAGTGCATATAGATCACTAATGAGAATGAAACCTGCATGTCCGTTGCACTAAACTGACTTTTTTACCATTAGCAATACCAGGGCAATACTGTACTCGCCATTTCACAATCTGAAGTTGGAAATCCTGCAAGCTTCATCCCTGATTTCATCGAGCAAGACCATTGGACAACATTTTGACATAGATCTCCTATAGTACAGTGACATCTTCACACAATCAGATAATATTTATTAACTTAACAATATGACATACCGAAGCATCTTTCCAGAGGTCCTTGACCACCGACCGTATCCTCTGTACGACCTCCGCCCTCATGTTGGCTTCCTCTTGTGTTGGAGACATGTACATGAAGAAATCCTTGATTTCCTCATGCAGACTGTGAACAAAGATGATGAGACCACTTATAACAAGTTGCTACTGACAATTTTCAAAAAATA
Source organism: Chlamys rubida (assembly GCA_032359455.1). Classification (NCBI taxonomy): domain Eukaryota; kingdom Metazoa; phylum Mollusca; class Bivalvia; order Pectinida; family Pectinidae; genus Chlamys; species Chlamys rubida. Next base: position 9,301 of record JAUMHH010032524.1, read on the forward strand.
TAATTTCACTAGATTTACACACCGGGAAATACTTGCTGGAAATTACTCCCCTTTATGCCTAAGTTCTAAGCTAGGGGGAGATAAGCTAGTAGTAAAAACTTAGGGGCTGGTGGCCTGCAGTCTACCGTTACCGTATTTATATTTAGTTACCTACCTTAATATTTTTTTCCCACCCTAAATTTACTTTGTCAGCAATTTTCAAGGAAGCACACTTGAAGTGGAGATCACTTATAAATATCACTCTTCTATATAAACTTTAACAAAACAAAAAATAAAACGTATTACCTACCAACCTTAATATTTCCAGACATGCAACAGGAAAAGGAAAAAAAAAATTTGTTTGGCCTCAATACTTAATTGTAACATGATAATAACTTGGCAGATTACACCTCATGTAGGCCAATAAGTAGATAACAGAGACCAGATAACAAATTGTCAGAATTGTACTTGTGTACTTTTTACATATGACACACAAAAATAATTCTGTATTAACATGATAATGTTTACAGTTAATTTGTTTTTTAAATTTTACAGCTATGGCCATTTTAGGACATGCCAGGTTTTGGTGGTGGAGGGCTAGTGATCGTAGACAATCAGACACCTGAACCACTCGGCTACATGCACACCCTATCTATATATGAACCTAAATACAAGCTCTACATTCATATACTAGACCAGTAAAAGACAAACTCTAGTGCTTAACTGTCTACTGTAAGTTGTAACTTGTAAGTAACTGTCTACATACAAATTAACACCATAGTATTAATCGTTAAAGGTGTCCATTATCCACCTTTTTAAAGGTCATTATTAACCAAGAAGGGATAACAGTGACATTTTAAGAATTATTCTGAAATGATAATATATAATTAATTTTTCAAAAATAATATCTGAAAGGCCTTATAATGCCTCTTTAACTCATTGACCCCTGAAATTTCACAATGAACTATTCCAACCTTTGAATCGGAAGAGTTCAAATGTGTCTTC